>BTPG01000006.1:75586726-75641726 GCA_036245525.1 Semisulcospira habei
TAGTCAGGAAAATGAGGAGAAATTGTTTGCAGTTTTAAAAGAGGCAGCAAAGTACAGGCATGTGGTTGTTACTGGAGACTTCAACCGTCCTGGTATTAACTGGAATACGTATGAGTGTGATGGAGAAGGGGAAGGTTTGCGCGATACAGTAAGTGACTGTTTTTGGTTTCAGCATGTGGCTGTAGCCACTAGAAAAGCAAATGTGTTGGACTTGGTGTTCAGTTCTGAAGAAGAGATGGTGCAAGAGGTCGAGATAGGCGATCCTCTAGCCAACAGCGATCACAACATTGTGCACTTCAAAGTGGCCTTTTCCGAGCCTAGAGACAGTAACAGCGACAGGAGGAAAGAGATAAGGGATTTCAGAAAGGCAAACTGGAAAGTGCTCAGAGAGAAGTTAGATAAGGTGAATTGGGACAATGAATTTGAAGGGAAGAGCTGCAGTCAACAGTGGGACTTGTTTCATCAAACGCTGCAGAAGGTGGTGAGAAGTTTCGTACCGTTGAAGAAAACGAGGTGCACTAGGAAGCCCAAGTGGATGAACAGAGAGGCACTCAAAAGTGTCAAGAAGAAGAGAAAGAAATGGAAGAAATACAGGCAGAGTGGTAGGCAAGAAGACTTTCTTGTATATAAGCAGTGGCAGAATGGCAGTACAAAACTCATCAGAGATAGTAAATTGAAGTTTGAAGAAAAGCTGGCACAAAACATCAAGAAGGATGCAAAGTCTTTTTACGCCTACGTAAGAGACAGGCTGCGCTGCAAGGTCAAGGTTGGTCCTCTGGAAGATAGCGACGGGGAGCTGCACACTGATGATGAGGAACAAGCGGACATCTTGAACAATTTCTTTGCATCTGTTTTCACGGTGGAGGGCAATGGTGACAGACCGGAACCCCAATGTAAGTTTACGGGCTTACCAGAGGAAAGACTGGTACATGTGATCTTTACAGAGGACATAGTCCTCAAGAAGTTGCAAAACCTGAACGCTAGCAAGGCGCCAGGGGTTGACGAAATTTCTCCAGCCGTACTGGTGGGAGCAGCAGAATCCATAGCATATCCCCTGTCACTGATCTTTCAGGCTTCCTTGGACACCGGAGAGGTGCCAGTGGGGTGGAAAGAGGCAAATGTTGTGCCGATATTCAAAAAGGGTGCAAAATGTATAGCAGGAAACTACAGGCTGGTATCGCTGACTTCTCAGGTTGGGAAAGTCTTTGAAAGTGTTGTGCGGGATTCTCTGAACAATCACCTTGAGAGGCATCAGCTGATCCGAGGCAGCCAACATGGTTTCTCAAAAGGAAAGTCCTGCCTGACAAACCTGCTCGTCTTCCTGGAGGACATGACACGCATGCTGGACGAAGGGAAAGATGTAGACGTCATCTACCTTGACTATGCCAAGGCGTTCGACAAGGTCCCTCACAAACGGCTTATGGACAAGCTGAAAGCACACGGTGTAGACGGAAAAGTGCTGCAGTGGATGGAAGAATGGCTGCGTGGCAGGAAGCAGAGAGTTGTGGTCAACGGACAAGCTTCTCCATGGGTAGATGTGACGAGCGGAGTTCCACAAGGATCCATTTTGGGGCCGACCTTGTTCCTGGTGTTCATTAATGACTTGGAGGACGATATGCTGACCAGCGTTCTAAAGTTTGCTGATGACACTAAGATCTACGGCGACGTCTCCGACCCAGCGGGGAGCGACAAACTACAGCATGACCTTAAGGTAGCAGAAAGATGGTCAGAGAGGTGGCTGATGCAGTATAACGTGGACAAGCGCAAGACTCTGCATGCAGGCCGTAAAAACACTTGTCAGGTTTACACGCTGGGAGGACAAGAACTTGGAGCAGTGGAGGAAGAAAGGGACCTAGGCGTCATTATGCACAGGTCACTGTCGGTCAGTCGCCAGTGCTGCGTGGCAGCAAAACGAGCCAACAGAGCAGTGGGGCAGATCATGCGAACAGTTATAGCCAGAACTAGAGAAGTTATTGTCCCACTCTACAAAACAATTGTACGACCACATTTAGAGTATTGTATCCAAGCATGGCGACCATACCTCAAAAAAGACATCGCAGAGTTGGAAAAGGTGCAGAGGAGAGCTACAAGATCGATTACAGGGATTGGTCACCTGCCGTATGAGGAGAGACTGGCCTTTTGCAATTTGCAGAAATTGGAAGAAAGGAGAGACAGGGGAGATCTCATCGAGACTTTCAAGATCATAAAGGGACTTGAAAAAGTTTCTGCGGACATATTTTTTACTTCATGCCAGTCATCATTTTACCATAGAGGTCACAGCAGCAAACTGTTCAAAGGGAGGTCCAGACTGAATCTTAGAAAAAACTTTTTTCCCAAAGAGTTGTGAACCGTTGGAATGCTCTGAAACAATCAATTGTCGAAGCTGAAACTGTCAACCAGTTCAAGAACCGCCATGATAAAGAGACAGTTAAGGGGGTTAAAATAAGTTCTCAAACTTCCTACCCCGTCGGCCGCGCTCAGTGGCCACTCAGGTAAACACCGATGAACGGAGTTGTTTCCCTTGCCCTTCCTAAAACGTCGTCTTTCGTCCCCAACAGTTAACCATTCTTCAGCGTTTGCAGAGGTACTTTATGCAATATTTCTTAGTTAAGAGCACGCCCAAATGTACTTGTTCAGTGCAGTTATTTAACTGAGAGATGCCTCCAATCCCCGATACCCGTTTGGCCCAGAAAAATAAGGCGTCTGCTTCAGCCGTGGCTCGGTCCGTGTCTTCCTCTCTCTGACCGTTGAGTCTTGTAGTAAATGATAATAGAACCCCACGATTTTAACGAAAGCTTTTTTCTTCAATGAAAAGAATTCGTTCAATAACCCCATTACAAGGTCAATCTGCCACGCGATTTTGTTTCTTTTTTTATCTGACATGTGTGATTGTCAGTGATCGAAAAGTAACTTGACACATGCATGCACAGTATCAGTTGACTTTTTTTTAAAAAAATGGCGCCAGATTTCAATCCTCGTTCGCAAAACTGCCTCGCGATTCGAAGAACAAACGTCCACAAACAGGTCTTTCGGAATGTGCAACTGAAGTGTCGCTTTTTACTGTATTACCAGTTTTTAGTTCCCAGGGTCACCCTGGTCAGCCCCACAGGGTGGGTTTTTCTCTCTATTCTGGGGCATGTGTTTCTGTCTACCCTTTGTCCATTCACCTGTATTTGCCTTTTTAAAACTCTCCCTACTGTCTGCACTGCCTGTAGCTCTTGATATTGGATGTGTGTTGCTAAATGGTCTTAGCTTTATTTAGGCCCCATGTGTTAGGTTTATTTAACGTATTTGACCGGCTGGCGACATACATGGCAATGTTCTGTTTAGGTGTTTTTTTCACAAGCAGTGCAGGCACGTCCTGAGAAAGCCTTGTTGCTGTCCGGACGTTAAGCAATGTACAATCAATCTGATTCAAAATGTCAATTGGTTTACATGGTTGTATTGGACATGTTTGCAGCAACACCGTTTTGGTCACACCGGCTCAGGACTTTCTGCACACACCCAGCGCCGGATGGCAGCAGGATGTCCAAACCCATCGGGATCTATGGAAGTGGACAAGCACGCCCCTTCCTGGCACATGACCAAGGCCCATGGCCAAATTAGTCAGCTGCAGCATCATGGCCCCCCAGCCTCTGCCACAGAGGGTGCGTCTGGTAGGAGGGTGCATGGACGGCAGCGGAATGCTCCCAATTACAAACTGGTAAGTAAAGTGATTCTATGATCATCTTCATTTTATTGGCTGGCGTGCGTGCGAAGCAAAAGTGAGTTTATGTTCTGGGCCACTGGTCGTCCGTCCGTCGTCCATGGTAAACTTTAACTCATTCTACCCCAACACCAAAATCCTTAAATTTTGCTCCTGTCCTCTCAAGACCGCATTGCAGCGCAGGACACAGATCGACCATGATAGTTCAAGGGTGATGCCAGAATAGCTTGGCGCCCGTAGGCGCCAAGCTATTCTGGCATCACCTTTGAACTATCATGGTCGATCCTTATCTTGCTGTGGTGTGTCTGGGGGTAGAATGAGTTAACGGTGGCATTTTCTCGGAGACTATTCAAGCCAAGTTCTTCAAGCTTGGCCCAAGGATACTTTGTGGCAAGACCTTTTTAAACATGCCAATTTGAGTGACCTCTCTCAAAGGGTCACGCAGGGTTGACAAATGTGTGAAAACTGCTTACATTTTCAGAAAACGTGGATTTTGCTGCTGCAGAAGCCAGCCTCGTCACCGAGGTCACACATATGTAAATCGGTCATACACGGGATTACTCTTTTTATTCTTGTGCAAGGCCCCTTTAAACCAAAATTGGGCTGTTTCTGTCCTAATGCAGCTTTGGTTTCAATCTTTCTTTCTTTCTTTCTCCAGTTGGCAAATGGCGCCTGGGATGGACCCGAGACTGAGAGTAGTGCCAGCGCATCGCAATACGAGGGCAGTGATGACGAGGAGTTTGTTCCTGGCTCGAGCTCACCGGATTCAGAGGGTGTGTCGGCATCAATTGCTGGGATCTCTGACATAGACAGTATTGTATCGACTATGTTAGATTTCATCAAAGTGGCAGGTTCGGGGTGGCCAGGTGTCGGTGACGCTAGTACCAGCAAGGTGCAGTGTGCGTTAGGGGGTGGCAATGAGAATGTGGATAGGCAGAAGGAACATGATGCTGGAAGGAGTGGGGAAAGAGCACTTACAGAAGAAACAGGTGTGCACGTATCGCAGAGAGGGAAAGGAAAGTACAAATGGGACAAGAAACATGCATGCAAATTGTGTGGCAAGCTTGTCTTGAAAATGAGCACTCACTTACAAGATGTCCATGCAGATGAGGCAGACGTTGCTAAAATTTTGTCGATGAAAAAAGGGACCAAGCAGAGACGTCGAGCATGGATCAGACTACAAGATGAGGGTGATTACATGCATAACGTTGCTGTTCTTGAAAACAAATCCGGATGTTTGATTCCTAAGTATCGCACCAAAACTAGTAAGGTAGACGACCTTCTCGCCTGTAGCCATTGCAAAGGGCTCTATCAAAAAAAGCTGTTCTCTGTACACTCAAAACGTTGCTGTCAGAAGCCAGGAGGGTTTCAGATCACTCGGCGAGGGGACGCGGCGCGCCGTGGTCGGCTAATGCTTCCAATACCCTTAGACGTTGAATTTTCCTTCTATCACAAGGTCTTCGCCAGCCAGAGAGATGATGAGATAAGCCGTCTCATCAGAACTGACCCCTTGCTTCTTGAGTATGGAAAGAGATTATTTGACCGCAGGGACATTGAAGAACACACGGCTGGACAAATCAGCTCCAGGATGCGGGAGTTAGGGAGACTATTAAAGATTATCAGAGTGAGGTCAGAAATGAAAATCGCAAGTTTAAATGCTGTGATCAATTCAGCTAGCTTTGATCATGTTGTCCTGGCTGTAAAAGAGCTAGCAGATTTTGATGAGGACACACATCAGTTCAAAAAAGGCAATCTCGCAATGCGCATAGGACATGCTTTGAAAAAGTGTTCACAGATCAAACAGTCACAGGCATCCAAACAGCTTGGGCAGGGTTCAGACGACAGGTGGCGACAGGAGCTCTCTGAGGCGCAGCGGTTTGACTCTGTCTTCAACGGGGACTGGTATGATTGTGTGTCCGCTAAAGCAGCCCAGTCGGTCGGGAAAATGACCATGAACAAACCCAAGCTGATCCCATCATGTGAAGATGTGAAGAAGGTCCAACAGCTTCTTGAGACAAGGATGGTTTCGGAAGATTATCCGACAGTGGTTAAAGCAACTCTTTGTGCTGTATCACTTTTCAACCGAAAACGAGGGGGAGAAGTTCAGAGAATGAAGGTGTCAGACTTCCAGAATGCTAAGATTGGATCGATCACCAATCAAGATATCTTGAAAGGTCTCACAGAGGTTGAGAAGAAAATGGTGAATCATTTTCAGCGAGTGGAAATCAGAGGCAAGTTTAATAGGAGTGTTCCCATTTGCTGACGAAGAAGATGATGACAACTGTGGACAGAATCCTTCAAATGAGGCAATCAGTGCCAGCTCTCGCTGATTCCCAGTACATCTTTGCCACACCTTCTGGTCAGAGGCCTTACAGAGGCCATGATGTTCTGAAGGCCCATGCCCTAGAAGCAGGGGTGTCATACCCAGCCATGTTCACATTTACTCAGTTACGGAAGCAGGTTGCAACTTTGGCTCAGTCAATGGACATCTCGGAGTTAGACCAGGATCAGCTGGCAGATTACCTTGGCCATGATATTCGGATACATCGCCATATCTACCGCCAACCTCAAGACGTCCTTCAAAAGGCAAAAGTGGCAAAGATTCTTCTGTCAGTTAACAATGGGATGACAGATTTTGAGAGTTGCATTAGAGCTGAGCTGGGCGATGATGAAGAGATTGACTTTGACAATGAAGACACATCAGATACTGGCAGAGAGGTCTCGGGGGGAACAGCACCTGTGAATGAAGCAAGTAGCAAGTCAACAACACAGGAATCGATGAGCATGACGGAGAAAAGACGTCCAGAGCCTGATGACAATCTAGATAGTTTTGATGATGACAGTACTGCGTCAGCTCCTGTTCGAAAGAAAGCTAGATTTACAAGGAAACCATGGGGGGAAGCTGAAGAGAAAGCTGTTCAAACTCGTTTCAAGACACACCTCGTCATGAACAAACTTCCTGGAAAGGCCGAGATACAGCACGCAATGGCAGAAGAGCCGGCACTTAGACATAGGCGCTGGACAAACATTAAGGATTACGTCCGCAACAGACTGAAAAAGTTACAAAAGAAATGAATTGAGGTCCCCCGCCACTCGCGGCATTTTCGGTTTCATACAGATTTATTACAAGAGTGTTATTATTGGGGTGGTTTCAGCATGTATAGCCTGCTTTTTTTTATCTGATGGACGCCTGGATCATTTTGTATACTGTATAACCTTTGGATTTGCAAAACGAAACAGCCGGCTGGGGACAAAAGACAATAATAAGATAAGATAATATAATCACAAACCAGATAGGTGAGGCTAGCGCTGGCAGAATTGTACAACAAACCAAGGGGAATTAGTCAGCGCTGGACAGACGAACAGTTAGATCCCCTGCCCCCGCCTATCAGGCACCCATTCGCCAGCCCACAGAGAAATACGCAGGTATATAACAAGACGATCATCTACATCCCTAAAAAGGATGCATCAGGTCTCTTATATAAACCATGTCTTTCTCCGGAACTTAGGAAGTAGGCAGGAGAAACATACATACACAAACACGAACTAAGGTGCATTACTATATGTGGTCGAGTAAATACCCTGAATTCCCACAGTAGATGCAGGGGGCAGGGGATCTAACTGTTCGTCTGTCCAGCGCTGACTAATTCCCCTTGGTTTGTTGTAAGATAAGATAAGAAAACCATTGACAACGTAAAGATTGATTACAAGAGTGTTATTAGGGGAGGGGGGGGGGGGGGGGCTGGATCATTTTGTAATATTATACTGCATACCATTTAAAACTCTGCAAATGGAAGAATGGTTGGTTGTTGGGGACGAAAGACAATAATAAAGGCTGAAGTTTCAAGTGATTTCTTATGTTGTCAGTTAATTAATTAATGTCAGTGTTCTGTTCTGTCATTTTAACTCATTCTACCCCAAGACCGGAATCCCCAAATGTTGAAGTCGTCTTCAGAAGACTGCGTTGCAGTGCAGGACACAGATCCACCATGATAGTTCAAGGGTGATGCCAGAATAGCTTGGCGCCCATAGGCGCCAAGCTATTCTGGCATCACCCTTGAACTATCGTGGTGGATCTTTATTTTGCCGTGGTGTGTCTGGGGTGGAATAAGTTAAGCCGAAATGTTGAAGTCGTCTTCAGAAGACTGCGTTGCAGTGCAGGACACAGATCCACTATGATAGTTCAAGGGTGATGCCAGAATAGCTTGGCGCCCATATGCGCCAAGCTATTCTGGCATCACCCTTGAACTATCGTGGTGGATCTTTATTTTGCTGGGGTAGAATAAGTTAAGTGTTAGTTTCTTCGTCTGGGTCTTTTTCTATCTTTGATATTTTTCCACACTTTTTGACCCGCATCATACTGAGGCTAAAAGCTTCAAATTTGTTCACTGCCATAATTCTATGCAAGCTACATTACAGTACTTACAGATGAGGACATAGACCAATGGCTTTAGTTCAAGGGTGGTGCCACAATAGCTTGGCGCCTAGAGGCACCAAGCTATTCTGGCACTAACCCTTGGACTATTTCAGTCACAATTGTTGCACACACTGGTGTATTCCGAATGATAAGGGTTAATATTCAAAATGCTCTGTTGCTGTTTGTCTGAAACTCCAGAGTACCCAAAACCAAAAAAGAAAGTCCTTTAATTTCCAGAATACATTATGTTGATTCTCACATCAATGCCATGATAAACTGTTTTGCTTCAGAATGACAAAACGCAGCAATGTTTAAAAGATTTCCTCTGTAAAAATCATAATCGAAAGGTTACGGGCCAGTGTTTATTGAATTTTGCACCATACAATGTTAAAAATGTTAAAGCACACATACACATTAAGTTGGAAAAAAAATTAATGTGAAAAAGAAGTATTCCATGAACTTGACCTTATTACAGACGCCTACTGTTGTGAAGACACCCATTTTGACTGTAATGCCAGTTTTTGTGTGTGAGAGGCACCCACATTATTGGTAGAAACCCATTTTTTCCCATCTAGTGGCTCTGTTTCTAGAAAATGTCTATTTTATTTTAAGTTATAGAGCTTAGTTATAAGGTGAGTTCTAAACATTCGCATCAATTCCAGAGCCCTAGAATAAATAGAAATATGGGAACCCATTTTGACATAAAATGGTAGGTAACCCACTCTGACGCTTTTGTCTGCATGTGTGTGCGTGTGTGTGTGTGTGTGTGTGTGTGTGTGTGTGTGTGTGTGTGTGTGTGTGTGTGTGTGTGTGTGTGTGTTTGTTTTTTTGGGGAGGGGTTTTTTCTTCTTTTTTTGTTGTTGTTAAAATGCCGGCTCCCTCCTTATTCCTGGGGAAGAATATCCGCCTGTGTCGCTGTAAGCTCATGTCACTATGTGTATGTTTGTGTGTATGTGTGTGTGTGTGTGTGTGTGTGTGTGTGTGTGTGTGTGTGTGTGTGTGTGTGTGTGTGTGTGTGCGTGCGTGCGTGCGTGCGTGCGTGCGTGCGTGAGTGTACACGTGCGAGCGTTCGTACTTACATCTTACATTACAACCAGGATTTATGTGATATTAATAAATGTGTGAAACGCAATATTTTTTTCGGTCAAACAAAATATTTTTAAAGACTTGTTTAACTCATTCGAGACGGCCCGCATCCGGACACGCGGCCTTAGCCCGCGTGTCCGGATGCGGCACGTTCCGAATGAGTTAAACATCTTACGCGTGCAGCCACCGGTACCACATGAGCAATGTGCGTGCGTGCGTGCGTGTGTGTGTTTGTGTGTGTGTTTGTATGTGTGTGTGTGTATGTGTGTGTATGTATGTGTATGTGTGTGTGTGTGTGTGTCTGTGTCTGTGTGTATGTGTGTGCACTAACCGCATTCTCGGAGCTCCGCATCAATGGCTGCGGAAGTGTCGAATAGCGTTGCAGTCAACGCTATACGAAACTTTCGCAGCTAATGATGCAGTGTCTTTTGAATAATTTAACAATACTTCACAAAAGCTGCACATTATAAAAAAAATGTCAATAATTAATAGTTCTGTTGTTCCTGAAATATCAGAATCGGCCATTAAGTGTGAAAGGCCATTAAGTATGAAATTACGCCTAGAATTGTCATTTGAGAAATTACAGTATCGACCCTACGCTATCAGATTTTATGTTTCACGAAAAATTAACTTGAAAAATTAACTTGTTTATGTGTGAAAATCTGCAAGTTTTACTGGTACAACCGTCAATAATCTCTTTTTTCTCATAATATTTAAAAATAATTTTAAATTGTTTCACACGCACGCACGCACGCACACCCCCCCCCCCCCCACACACACACACACACACATGCACGCACGCGCACACGCGCACACAAACCTTCCCCCACACCCACACACACACACACGCACACACACACACACACACAAACACACGCACGCACACACACACGCACGCACGCACACACACACACACACGCGCGCGCGCGCACGCGCACGCACGCGCGATAGAATTTTGGCGTAAAAGACAAAAATACGAGACATTGTAATTTTGTAAATTAGCTTTACAATTTTGGGATCGAAGGTGTACGGTATTGTACTGATTCAAATCCGACGGTATAAATTGCGACCCCCCCTCCCCCCCCCCCCCCCCAAATGTTTGCTGCAAACATTACCAGAAACTACCTGACCTGAGTTATCACACCCTTTTTTTTACATTGCTTCCGACGGGAGACTAGGAAGCAGGGGGGGGGGGGGGGGAACTAGAAACTGTTTTAACTCAGACCGGAAGGATGACTGCCTAGCGTGAATAACCGACACAGAAAAAGAAACTGTTTAACTCAGACCGGAAGGATGACTGCCTAGCGTGAATAACCGACACAGAAAAATACACGCGTAACCCCTTTACTGCCGAGAAAAAGTGAGCACGATCCAACTGCAAGAGACATAGATCCTCATGAGCCCCCGCAGTCGCGGGGGCTCATGAGGATCTATGTCTCTTGCTGAGACCAATTTGTATCCACGGTTGCTTGGACGGTTGTGGTTTCGGTTGTTGAACTAACCAAGATTTTAGAAAACAACATGCGACGGCTGGCAGTGACTAAACGGTTAAAGCGAGCAGAACTTACTCGAATTTTCTTTCCATTCCATGTCCATTTATAAGGTGCAGCAACATCCATAGATAATATGCCCGTGCTGCTTTCAGTCAAGCGAACCCTCTTTTTTTTTTTTTTTTTTTTTGCGGACGGGACAATTTCAGCTCGTTTCTGCGAATGTCAAAGTATGTCCTTGCTGCGATGTCTCTTGTTTTATATGCGATGGAGGAGTGGGTTCATTGAAAGTTCAGTTTTCCCACCCGTGTAAAAATGTATGGCATGTCCGGCGCTCTTTAAGCGTTTGTGAACTTTCAACTAAGATTCAGCTTTTGTCTCTCTCTCTCCCACCACACCCCCCCCCCCCCCCCCGAACCCCCCCCCCCCCCCCCCCGAAAAAAAATCTATGTACCAAAAGTGTTCACTTCAGCTTCAGCTTGTTTCAACTACCCAAAAATAAAAAGAAAATTAATGTTGCATAATTGAAACTGTCAATCAACGCGTTAACCCCTTGACTGCCGAGAAAAAACGAACACGACCCAGCTGCAAGAGACATAGATCCTCATGAGCCCCCGCAGTTGCGGGGCTCATGAGGATCTACGCGTCTTGCCGAGAACAATTTGTGTCCATGTTCCTTTGGACGGTTGTGGCTTTTGGCCGCTAAAAAAACAAAGATTTCTGGGGGGGGGGGGGGGAATAAAAAATAATAATTAAATACGTACAGTAGCAGAGAAGGTGTTAAATTTAAATTTGACTCTGAATATTTTTTTAAGCAGCAGCTAGACAACCTCAGTTCGTTTCAACATTTCGGTTTTTCTTGAAAAAGGCAAATCATCATGGAGAATTCATCCGCTGCTGGCGATAACTTCAGTCCCACCGTCACTTCAGCCACGGACGACGGTGAATTGCCAAACAAAGACGGTCACATCGTTGAGCTGTTGCCGTGGTCCTCGTCAGGGCTGGATGGTGACTGGGTGGGCAGAATCATCACGTCCGCCACTCTGGTTTTCGGAACGTTCGGCAACATCATGACCGTGACGATCCTGCAGCGTCTGCAACATGGCTGGAGCCCCATGAACATTTACCTCACCGCCCTGGCCGTGTCTGATTCCGGCACTTTGTACAGCGGGGTGCTGGGAATCTGGTTTCGAAAGGCAAGTGAGCAAAGGTCCTGGGGCCCACGACGGCCGCAGTGGGCCCGCGCACGGCCGTGCGCGGGTCCACTGAGGCCGTCCGTGGGCCCGAAAGCGTTGTTCCTTCCCACAGCAGCAGCTATTAGTCTCGGAAGTGAAAGGCCAGGAAATTGTCATTGTGTCTATAATTATTTGGTACATCCCTTACCAGTACAGCCCTTAGCAGTAAGTGGGTCAAGTTTTTCAATGTCTAGGGTGTCTACGAAGACAAGACTGACGCACATTCGGTTTAAAACCACCGTGAAGCTAAAAGTGTGTTTACAGGAACTGACGTTCAGCCAAGCCGGGAAGTCAATCCAATGCAGAGTCGCCGAAAACAAAGCAGACGTCACGAGTTCTGTCTCTAGGAAATGTATATCTGTGCCGATCTTTGGACGCTGTGAAATATTTGGATTCGTCGACTGTGGGTCAGAAAACGTCATGGTATCAGTAATTGCGTGTTGCCGTCATATCGAAGAGATGACAGAAATATGGAAGACAGATCAGAGCATTTTTTTCATGTTTCTAATGTGAATTACAGGCATTGGGTTAGTAGTTATTCATCTCAGAAGTGAAAGGCATTCCAAAATTGCTGAAATTCGTTGTACCTAGAAAACGGCACTTTCAACTTGTCGGTCTGCGGCTGTCTCTCCTATGTGATATCAGCATCTCTGATCTTCCGTGCGCAAACTACACATATGCTAATGGACAGACCCTAAAAACTCAATTTTTGGTATAAATTGAAAAACAAAAAGAAAACTAGCTCAATGTGCATCAGCTGTTTCGCAGACATTCAATCGGACTTATCCCTACTTGTAATCAAATGCCTGTGGTGCTCATTAAAACATTTTTTGACTAAATAACTGGACGGTTTCTAAAAGCACTGATAATAAATGATCAAATTATCAAATACCAGGCTCCTACGCGCAAGATTAAAGGTAGGAGAGCATTTCAAAGATTGGTTACCGAAAACTTCACAATCGCCGTCATTGAAAAACTTGACACACTTTCTGCTAGTGACTGGTATGTAGTACAAAAGATAGACCTAATTTGAGATTTTTACATAATTATATTTTTGGAGTGACCCGCTTCTTATCACATTTAGCCCCAACCTACTCCAGCTGGAGATGGATCGACCATGAAAATTCAAGGGTAGTGCCTGATTAGCTTGGCGCCTGATGGCGCCAAGCTAATCTGGCACTACCCTTGAATTATCATGGTCGATCATCTACTGCAACTGGTACACGTTCGTTATTGGGAAATGCCGCTTTGGGATTAATTGAGCTTTATATTTTTTTTAAAATTTGACCCAGGGTTGTTTTTTGTTTTGTTTCTTTTACCCCATCTCCCCCCCCCCTATCCCCCCTCCCCGCCCCCTCCCTCCTCCTCCTCCCCCCCCCCCCCTCCCGTGTATGCAGCCATCGATACTGTATATTAGAGTTGAACGGTATTACCGATATACCGAGAAAAAAACACGGTATGGCATTGTACTGGTAGGTATACGGTTACGGGTGCCGAGTACGACAGCAATCGACCAAGACAGAAAGAAGAAAGCAACAAGTTTCGGATGGAGGGCCGGAGGTAATCAGTGTGAGCTGTTTTCTAAATTGTACTTTTGTGCAGCTTAGTAGGCCCTACATCACGTTTCCAAATCGTCTGATACGTACACATAGCGGGGAATAGCTTAACCCTTTTCATTCGGAATACACCCGTGTGTAAAATAAGTTTGACACTAGATGCGCCAAGTTTGGCCTAGATGCGTCAAGTTATTCTGGCACTACCCTTGAACTAGAGCCATTGGTCTAAATCCTTATCTGTAAGTAGGCCTACTATAATGTAGCATGTATATGGCAGTGTAAAAATTTGAGGCTTTTAGCCTCAGTACGACTCTATGGGTTAACCGCTAACGTTCAACTGACTGGCATGGCGCCGGGCAAATCATGCACCACGCAGCAGCCGTCATACTGAAGTGTGTGAGTGCGCGCGTGCGCGGCGTGTGTGTGTGTGTGTGTGTGTGTGTGTGTCTGTGTGTGTATGTGGAGTGTGTGTGCGTGCGCGCGCGCGTGCGTGCGTGAGTGCGTGCGTGCGTGTATGTCTGTGTGAGTGTGCGTGCAAACATTACATTTTAACAAAAGTAATTTACAACAGTTAGTATTGAATTTAGACAGCACAAACATATTTTGAGAAATAGTGTATTTGTTTATGTGAGGTCCCCATTTAAACTGGTCGTTTAATTGCTACGACACCCAATAGTCGATGCTCAGAAACATGTTCGCTGGGGTTCGTTATTGCAGAGGAAACATTTGAGACGGCGTTGATGTTTCTGACGCGTAGTTAATAACATACATTTAGTTTTAATTCATTCAGCCCCGACACACCACAGCAAGACATGGATAGAGCATAATAGTTCAAGAGTGGTGCCAGAATAGCTTGGCGCCAATAGGCGCCAAGCTATTCTGGCACCATCCTTGAACTATCATGCTCGATCTGTCTCTACAAAATTTTAATACAGTCCTTCAGAGGGCAACTTAAAAATTTGGGGATTTCGGTCCTGGGGTAGAATGTGCTAAAAGGGCCAATTAGCATGCCGTGTTTTTACCCATGCCGTGAAATTTCTTCAATGCTTTGTTGCAGTAGACAGTTAAGCATTGATTACTTTGTAGTGGGGAGAGAGAGAGAGAGAGAGAGAGAGAGAGAGAGAGAGAGAGAGAGAGAGAGAGAGAGAGAGAGAGAGAGAGAGAGAGAGAGAGAGAGAGAGAGAGAGAGAGAGAGAGAGAGAGAGAGAGAGAGGGAGAGAATGAACAATGAACAATGAACCTTTATTTTCCAACGGTAGAAGTTATTGGTAACAGGACCAGTTTTCAAACTTGCCGAGAGAGAGAGAGAGAGAGAGAGAGAGAGAGAGAGAGAGAGAGAGAGAGAGAGAGAGAGAGAGAGAGAGAGAGAGAGAGAGAGAGAGAGAGAGAGAGAGAATCAATGAATCAGTAGTGAAACTGTATTTTAGAACGGTTGAGGCATTGACATCGTCGTCGACACAGCCATTTTACAAACCTGCAGGAGAGAAAGAAAAAAATGAAACGTTTAGGGCTTAACGTCTTTTGTCTACCACGAAAATTTCAAAGACGGGGCACCAAATAGGATCTGAATAAATTTTGACCCTAGCTGGATTCGAACCCTGGACCTTTCTGACAAAAGTCGAACGCTCTACCACCCAGATCTCCCCTGCTGGAGAGAGGGAGAGAGAGAGTGAGCGCTCATATGTGTGGCTGAGTGGTGTGCAGGAGTCAGTGATAGTTGCGGTTGCCGGTATACCGAAAGAAAAAATACCGTCAATATTCCGGTACGGGTTTTCGTACCGGTATGCAACTCTACTGTATATAGCACCAATGGATGCATGCACAGCGGGGTTAACCCCTTTAGCCCCAACGCCCTAAAGCAGATGATGGGTCGACCATGATAATTCAATTGTAATGCCAGATTAGCTTGGCGCCATCAGGCGCCAAGCTAATCTGGTACTACCCTTGAATTATCATGGTCAATCCATCTCCTGGTACATAATTGTTAATTGACACATCAAAAAGCTGGGAAATGCGTCCCTGGGGTTAAATGGGTTAACCCATATAACCCCACGTCCCCATTTCCTAAATTTTGGAGGCCTCACGTACCGACCATATGCCTGTTGGAGGCGATGGATTGACCACGATAATTCAAAATTAGTGCCAGATTATCTTGGCGCATTCAGGCGCCAAGCTAATCTGGCACTACCCTTGAATTATAATAGTCAATCCATCTCCTGCTGTAGGGCGTTGGGGCTAAATGGGTTAATTTAATTTTCTTGTTTTCACAGACATTGCAGTACGACCTGTTCGCCAGCAACAGAGTGGCGTGTAAGCTGATGACGTGGATGATGTTTGTGACGACGTCACTCTCCGCTTGGATCTTGGTGGCGTTGACGGTCCAGAGGGCGCTGTCCGTGCTGTGGCCGCATCGTATCAACGTCGTGTGCACGCTGAGATACACCGCCTTCACGGTGGCTGCAATAACTGTCGTTATGACAGGGTTGTACTCCCATATGCTCTACGGCATTGACCTGGTTGTCATCGGGAATAGCCTGACGCCGGTGTGTACCTTTAAGGATCTGGACTACCAGGAGTTCTGGGGAAATGTGTGGGTGAGGGTGGACATTTTTCTTTTCTCGGTAGGGCCTTCTGTTCTCCTGGTTCTTTGGAATGCCGTGTTGGCATGGAAACTGTCCTCCTCCGTCAAAGAAGCTAAAAATAAGTTTATGACTGGCAGTTCTGACGCGATAACCACACGCAAAAAGAAAGCCTCGTCAGCCACCACTACCGTCATTGTCGTATCAATGACGTTTGTTTTGCTGACGTTGCCACTAATGATCTACAACAGCTTTTTCCACTTGATAGCTGCAAATCCTGAAACACGTGCATTACATTACTTTATTTACGAGACTTTTGCAGTGATATCCTTGACAAATTTCGCCATTAATTTCTACTTGTACTTTCTCACGGGGTCAAAGTTTAGGAGTGAGTTTCTGAAACTGGTTTGTCGTTGCTCGCGAGGTAATACGGATTTAGTAGAGCCGACAGTTACAAACGGACAGGACTTTTGACACGACATATCAAACCTTCTGGTATGAAATTGAAAGAAAAACACAAGTCATAAGTGGCCCGGAATGCTCTGATACTGGCACATGTTATTGGACGCTATTTTTAACTCATTCAAACCCATCAGTACCTGTGGCAATTCTGTACGACACTTTCGCAGCTAAGAGAGGGGCGCCATGAATGAGTTAAAGATTCAGGAAGCCTGTCGTAAGACTCACCGCCTGGCTGACTGATGCTAGTGTCGAAAACGAATGTTAACCCTGCGCAGCTTAAAGGCGTTTGCAAGGATATAAATAAAATTTCATCATGCCCAAAAGTAAGTCTTCGATACATCTTTTATTGTTCTACTGCATTATAAGAAGTGTGTGTGTGTGTGTGTGTGTGTGTGTGTGTATGTGTGTGTGTATGTGTGTTTGTGTGTTTGTGTGTGTGTGTGTGTGTTTGTGTGTGTGTATGTGTGTGTGTGTGTGCGCGCGCGCTTGGCGCCTACATATTATATTATATTATATTATATTATATTATATTATATTATATTATATTATATTATATTATATTATATTATATTATATTATATTATATTATATTATATTATATTATATTATATTATATTATATTATATTATATTATATTATATTGAGCAACAGTTTGCTTGATATAGTGTCGATAACAGGCAGATGTGATTACGAGACCCGAATCAAAATGTCCGAGTCGTAGGACGAGGACATTTGACTGATTCGCCGGGTCAAGTAATCACTGTGACATCTGTCTGTTTATCGGCACTATATCAAGCAAAATGTTGGGCGTAATATAATGTATGTACACAGTCCAAAACAAATCTTTACCAGAGTCCTTCTGATTATCGCCATTGGGGCTGAAGTGGTCAATTTCGCTATATTTGGACATAAAACTTCACCAGCTTTTTTCGCGTTCTGCTTTCGTGACTGATTACAAACAGTTGACCAGAGCAGTGGCAGTAGATTTTTTTCCTTAAAGGGGCAAAAGCAGTGTCCAAAAGCACAACTGCAAGACCTGTTTAGAGCGACCACACTTATGAGACACCACCTGCCATTAAAGGCCATCACTGGTTCATCATTTCGTAGCCGCCTGCATGATGAAGAAACTACCAGGTAAGTAGGAAAAAGCACTGTCAGGGGAGGGAATTTTGCATTATCTTCGTATACATGATGGTCTTTAATGACACGCGACGGCGATGTATTTTGCTCTTTAAGGCTTCTCTTACGACAGCACCTGTCTTGTGTCCACTTTTTCTTGCAAAAACTCGGTTCCTCAGAACAGGTTCTGCTGTAACTGTTACTGAGTTTAAACACTTGTTGTCTCACCTTCTTGTTTTCATTCCTACGCCACGAGCATAAAAACGTTTTATGGAGCCTTAGTGTGCGCGGTACAAAACCGTTCAGTGCCGAGAAAAACTGAACACCACTCAACTGCAAGAGGTATAGATCCTCATGAGCCCCCGCTTTTGCGGGGGCTCATGAGGATCTATACCTCTTGCTGACACCACTTTGAACCCATATTCCTGGCACATCTATGATGTTGAATTAACAAAGATTGCAAACAAACTGTCTGCTTCAGCTGGCACTTAACGGGTCCGAGTCATGGCCATTGGATCGGATTGGAAAGAGACAAAAACGCCGTCAAATAAATTGTACGAAAAATAAGGAAAACTGTGCAGAGGTCGTAAAAAATAATCGTAGCCTTTCCCCCGAGATTTCTTTCTTCCATTTGTCTGTCAAACTGTCCACGCGCCTGTTTGTTGGAGAGCTGCTGCGCTGAATGCCAATGTCGAAATGTCAACTGATGTAACAGTCCGTAACTTATGCCCTTTTGCGCCACTTTGACCATTTAAATGCCGAGGAAAACTGAACGCCACCCGCCTGCAAGAGGTATAGATCCTCATGAGCCCCCCCCCCCCCAACTGCGGGGGCTCATGAGGATCTATACATCTTGCTAAAACCACGTTGTATCCAAATTCCTTTGATGGCTGGGGAGCCTTGATGTTGAATTTACTAATAACGATTTTAAATTGTGTTTACTGGCAGTGAAGGGGTTAGACAATTTTATTCCGTCTGCAAGAGGCATAGATTCTCGTGAGCCGCTGCAGCCCGAGCCACTCAGCTCCCCTGGTGGTGGTGGGGAGGAGAAAGGCGGACGGAAGAAGGGGGGGGGGTGGGGTGAGGTAGCTCATTGATAACAATGAAAACTCAGGGTGATTCCGGTTTCCCTCTGCAGTCAGTTATTGTGTAAATTCAGATCGCAAACTAGTATACACGTATTTATAATTTGCCTTGATTGTTCCCGTTAGTGTTCCCATGTGTTCTGCGTCAGGACTTTGACCGCCTGTTCATGTTAACCCCTTCCCTGCCAAAAGGTACGTCCATTTTGTTTCTGAAATCTTTGGGTCAGTCGTTCAACGGCCTGAAGACAAAACCGTCCAAGGAACATGCACACAAATTGGCCTCAGCAAGAGACATAGATCCTCATGAGGATCTATGTCTCTTGCAGTCGGGTTGTGTTCATTTTTTTCTCGCCAGTAAATGGGTTAACTCATTCTACCCCATCACGGAAATCCCTAAATTTTGCCGGTGTCCTCTGAAGACTGCACTCTAGTGCAGGAGACCGATCGACCATGATAGTTCAAGGGTGATGCCAGAATAGCTTCGCGCCCATAGGCGCCAAGCTATTCTGGCATCACCCTTGAACTATCATGGTCGATCCTTATCTTGCTGTGGTGTGTCTGGGGTAGAATGAGTTAAATAAACCTTTGAGCACAATAATTCGCCGATGCTGCAAGGGAGTCAATCGCAGGGTTGTCGGGGATATTCAAACCGGACCCAGCAATAAGTTGTGTCCCTTTGCATAAACTTTGAGCATTGCCTGGTTCTACATGTTTTGTATTGAAACCGCGCTGTCCATTCCAAGGGATACAACCCATCGTTGGCGCAGCCTTGACATTTCATTTGGTAAAATCTGTGTTTCACAATATCCTTATTATGACCTGAACTCCCACACGTCGCTTGCACAAATACAGGTGAGATTTATTTTTCTGTGATCGGCCTATAGGAGGGGTTGGGGTGTGGGAAGATGTGCTGAATTCAGCAAATACATATAGACAAAAAAAGGGGGGAAACACAGAACACATCAATGTACTTAATAACCACGAGTGAGTATCATTATTTTATTGTTTTATATTTTGGCACAAAAATACGAGTATTACGTAACAGTTACGAAACTGCCTTATTGAAATAAAATGAACTATTACTTTACTCACCACCACCACTACCCCAAACTCCCCCACCCCCACCCCCACTTGTCCATGCGGCCATCAGTACTGTGATCAGCCTGTAGGGTGGCTGCATGACAGGGGCGGGTATGGGCGGGGGAATCTGAGGGATTCAGGACCCCCACCCCCCCTCCCCCGACCCAAAATTCTTTAAAATGCTATAACAAAGTCCCTTGTTTGGTAATTTGCCCCCACCCCCTCCCGCTCCCCCGCCCTCCGCCCTGTTTGATATTTTGGCGAGTGGCCGGTGAGAGCATCCATTCCCCCACCCCCACCCCACCCCCACCCCCCACCCCCAACTCGTTCTTTGTTTTTTCGACCCCTGGAAGGAAGGTCTAGTGTCGGGGAGGCCTTTTGTGTCTTGTTCAAGGTCCCAAATTAAAGGTTGACCCCCCCCCCCCCATCCCACCTCCGTTGCCCATGCAGGGCCGGATCAGCGGTTACCTCGGGGTTTGGGTGGGGTGGGGTGGGGGTAAGGGTAATAATAATAATAATAATGATAATAAGCTAGAAATTTTTCTTAGTTCAACACAGGAAAGCTTCAGAATACTGGAGCATTCTAAAATAATGTCATGGATAGTATTACACAATGTGAGATCAAATACTTCCACATAAAACATCATGCAACCCAGATCACACCGAACAGACCAAAGTACGCAGCTGTCCTCCAGTTTGCGGTTACGCCAAAAATAAATGAATAAATAAATAAATATATAAATATACTGACGAGCAAAAGAAATGCGACATTTTTGGAACAGTCGGAAACGCGAAAGTTTTTCCGATGATTCTAAAATGGCGCATTTCTTTTGCTCGTCAGTATATATAAATGAATCAATAAATAAATCACGAAAGCTCACTTCGACCCATAAAATGCGAGAGTAATTTATTTTGAGTAACGACGGAAGGTCAGGCCTAATATTAGTTTATTATACAACTACTTTTTGAAGGAATACAGACTCTCGGATTTCGGATCAGACACAATAGAAATGACATTTCTGACTCGGAATCAAGGGGGTTAACTCACGGAAAATGTCGGCTGTCTCAGTCACAGGCCATGGAACACAGTGCCGTTTCCGTACTGTCCAGTCTCTTAGCCATAGTCAGTCCCAGTCATCCCCTAATATTTCAATCCCTTAAAAAAAAACACTACCGCCCACCAGCTGCACATGTGCCATGCACAAAATACCCAAAGAAACCCAGCACATTGAAATTCTCATTTCTTGGCTATGAAGCTGATTCCTTACCAACCCCACACCCAAGCACAGCTGAAATCAGCGTGCCCGCCCTCAAATTACTACGTCAACGGCAACTCAACATAGGTCCACAATTGTCCACTGGATAAGCTCAGGATGGTATGAATCAAAGCACCAAACATGTCTCCTCTCAACTAACCAGAAATGTCAGGCAAATTCCAACATTCACCCCTACTACAAATTTTCAAACAATGCAAAAAGTTATTTTTATAAACACAACGGTCCTTGCACTGCCTCAACTGCCCAATTTGAATATGTAACATGACCCACAGCCTTCTTCAGCCTGCTGGGTGAGTTTCCCTGGAAACTCACCCAGTAGGCTGAAGAAGGCTGTGCGAGACAGCCGAAATATTCCGTAAGTTAATATTTAACCCCTGGATTCCGAGTCAGAAGTGTTCTGTCTGTGACGTCCACACGAAGTCAGACGAAAACTAAATTAAGCACAAAAATTTCAACTAAATGTCGATTTTTGTCATTACGGTTGGTCATCCACCATTTTTATTTTCCAATGAAGTCTTCCCACACAAGTGTCGTTTGAAATGTAATTATCGTCTGCACATCAGTGACGTCCACACGAAATCAGACAAAATCTGATATGTGGCCTTTCGACACAACAGGCCTTCATGTAACTGTTGGGTCGGAAGTCAGCAACTAATGTTAAACCTTTTCATCCTGACACACCATTACCCCCCCCAAAAAAAAAAAAAAAAAAAACAAACAAAAAAAACTTGACTATGATCGTTTAAGGGTAGTGACAGAATAGTTTGGCGCCTGAGGCGCCAAGCTATTCTGGCACCACCCTTGAACGAAAATCAGTGGTTTATCTGTTTCCCGATCTGTAGGGTAGCCTTCACAGGACAATAAGCTTTTTTTTTTTAAATTCAGTCTCAGGATGTAAAGGGTTAACTCCAATTTCACTGAAACCACCCGTCAATCACTGTCGCTGTCAATCGTTTAAATCACTTTTTGCCATTTCCCTCCTGTTTTTCAGGGAAACCCTTGTCAGACAAAGTTCTAACAGGCAGCCTGGAATCCAGCGCCCTGCTAGCACTACTGACTGAGCTTTCCCGGCCGTCGGTGGGTTTCGGAAGCAGGCTTTTCCTGAGGTAAGTCGGCGTCCGTTTCACAGGCGGCAGCAAGATCAGAGTACGGTCGTTCTGTAGAGGTGGTCTCTGCTCAGTGGGGTCGCTGAAACCCGTTGCGGTCGCCGCTCGATGCTTGAGGAAATCGGGAACTTTGGCGGGCATCGTAGCTATTGTATGCTGCCGTCTTGGTGAGGGTGGGGGTGGCTTGACAAGCGGAAACTCGTCCGTCTGCGCAAGAGAGAAGAATAAAGGCATTAATTAACCCCTTCCCTCCCACTGTACGTACACTGGACTGCATACACTGTACTACGTACATTTTTGTTTCTGAAATCAGTCCTGGTTCGTTCAACGGCCAAAGAGAGATCACCGTCCAAAAAACATGGGTACAAATTGGTCTCAGCCAGAGTCATAGATCCTCATGAGGCCCCGCGGTCTATATGATACAACAAACCAAGGGGAATTACTCAGCGCTGGACAACAGTTAGATCCCCTGCCCCCTCCTATCAGGCACCCAATCGCCAGCCCACAGAGAAATAAGCAGGTATAGAATAAGACGATCATTTGCATCTAACTGTTGTCCAGCGCTGAGTAATTCCCCTTGGTTTGTTGTACAATTCTGCCAGCGCTAGCCTCACCTATCTGGTTTGTGAGGGTCTATATGATAGATATGTCTCTTGCATTTGTATGTTCACTTTCTGCTCGGCATTGAAGAGGTTAATTCGTGAATCAGTCAGTGAAATAATCAGTAAGTTCAATCAATCAATCAATCAATCAATCAATCATCAATCAATCAATCAATCAATCAATCAATCAGTCAATCAATCAATCAATCAATCAATCAATCAATCAATCAATCGGTCGATCAATACCAATCCATCTGCCTGAGAAAGCAAACCAAGGGATGAAACCCTTTCGATCGACCGAGGCAAGTGAAAGTGTTGCAATACCAAGTTGTCTACCCACAAACCAGATAGGTGAGGCTAGCGCTGGCAGAATTGTCAGTACTCAAACCAAGGGGAATCACAGCGCTGGACACTAGCCTCACCTATCTGGTTTGTGAGTATCATGTATAACTCGAGGCAAAATTTGTATCGTTACATTGTTGTGTAATGTTCTGTGCATCTACTGTGGGCCGAAATCAGGGTATTTACCCGACCACATATAGTAGCGCACCTTCATGTTTGTGTATGTATGTTTCTCCTGCCTACTTCCTAAGTTCCGGAGAAAGACATGGGTTATATAAGAGACCTGATCCATTCTTACAAGGAATGGAAATGATTGTCTTATTCTATACCTGCGTATTTCTCTGTGGGCTGGCGATTGGGTGCCTGATAGGCGGGGGCAGGGGATCTAACTGTTGTCTGTCCAGCGCTGTGATTCCCCAAGTTGTCTACCGTATCACTGCGGAGGTGAAGCCTCAGTAGGACATGACGGAGTTGACTTAGTGGTGTACTGCTCAGTCATACAGGATCTATGTTTTGTTGTTTTGTTTTGTTTGTTTGTTTGTTTGTTTGTATTTGATTTGTTGTTGTTTTGTTTTTTGGTTGTTGTTTTTGGGTTGTTGTTTTGTGGTTGTTGTTTTTTGGTTGTTGTTTTCTTTTTGTTTTGTTTTTTGGTTGTTGTTTTGTGTTTTTTATCTATGTTTTGTTGTTTTGTTTTGTTTGTTTGTTTGTTTGTATATATTTGGTTTATGTTATTGTTATTGTGTTTTGTTTGTTGGTGGTTGTTTTTTTTGGTTGTTGGTTTGTGTTTGTTTGTTTGTTTGTTTGTTTGTTTGTTTGTTTTCTGGTTTGTTGGTTTGTTTGCTTGCTGGGTTTTGTTTGTTTGTTGTTGTTGTTGTTGTTTTTTGGGGGTCTTAATTTTTTCTCCCTGTTACGTGCCTCTGTGTCTCAAGGTCAGCATGCAGTTGCGATAAAACCCCGACCTCACAACCCCCACCTCCCCCTCCCCCCCTCCCCCCCCCCCCCCATCACCAACACAGTGTACCAATAATACCATTTATCTCAGCATCAACAGTATCAGTCACCGTTATAATCGATTTTGATGTCACTGATTTCATTTAACCGTCAGTAACATCTTCAGTCACCTTTGAACTAAAACAGCCAGTGTTTAACAATCCCGGCAACACAATCCAGCTCACATTCGGAACAAAAGCCTTTGACACCCCTAAATCCGCTGATTCACATTACGCTCGTCTCTGCCTGCGAGAGGCATAGATTCTCAAGGGCCTCTGCATCTCCAGGGGCTCGTGAGAATCTATGCCTCTGGCAGAAGGACTGATTAGGCATGATAATTATGAGAGTCTAAAACAGCGCCTTCGCCAGACCGAGCCGACTATAGTATATATCTCAGAGCGCAAAGGCCATCCGGCCGATGTCGGCCCGATGACCTTTTGCGCATTGGGCCCGATGACCTTTTGCGCATTGGGTAATCTGTCTTTTGCAGGCTTGATTTTTTTTTTTTTTTTTTTTTTTTGTTGTTGAGAGATCTGCTGCGGAATGGTTTCGGTGGCGAAAGGAACATACCTTCGATCGAGCTCCTCTCTCGCTGAGCAGCCCTGATTTTTCGTCCGCCAGCGGATCGAAGCCCGGCCATCTGGCCCATCCGCTGGTTCCCTTGGACGTGGCCGGCATGGTGGACACGAGCTGACCAGTCTTCTCGCGGTGGAGAGCCCCGACGACGGACCTCCGGAACGTGAACCAGCTGACGTCACGCACGTATCTCGTCACTAAGGACTTGGACGACGGTATTCTGGAACCATGCACGTCATGATGAACAATGGTAACAAAGACAGCAAAGAGTCATCGGGCCGACGACGACCGCTGTTGGCCCGCGCACAGTCGTGCGCGCGCCAACTGCGGCCGTCGTCGGCCCTAGGAGTTTGCGCACTTGGTAGGGTCTATTTAGACGACGGCCGTGACATACTGGAACAGATTATGACATTAAAATAAATAAATAAATAAATAAATAAATAAATAAATAAATCCTGGTCTGCGATGTGTGACCTTACAGCTTTCAGTCGTAAAGTCCTGTCCTGTCCGAAATAGCATATCACCACACTTACAATGGCACGGATACACTGAAATTCAGCTGTAAATACACCTCGTGGTTGAAGGAGAAGGGGGGAAGGGGGAAAAGGGGGAGGGAGGGAAGGGGAAAAGGGGGGGGGGGAGGGCATATTGTTTCAATAATTCAGAACCCCCTCAACCACTATCACAACTCGGGCTGCCTTCACCAGAAAAAAAAAAAGCCCGTAACGACAGGCGTTTTTAGGCGCCAGCCGACTTTTCCTAAAGTTCAGGTTCACTTTACTTTTTTATACCCACTCGAGGCTTAAGAATACATAGTCAAAAATACCCTCTAGAGGCTTAAGAATACATAGTCAAAAATACCCACTAGAGGCTTAAGAATACATAGTCAAAAATACCTACTAGAGGCTTAAGAATACATAGTCAAAAATACCCAGCACTAGAGGCTTAAGAATACATAGTCAAAAATAAAAATAAAATTAAATAAAATAAACATACGAGAGCTTTTCTTTTAATTTGCTGTGCTGCGGAAAAGTGAAATGACTCGAATCCTTTAAATCTCGTACGTAATATATATTCACACACGCCTTAATTACTACAAGGTACTGTAAGTCTATTATACTACTCGTGCTCATGCTGCGTTTTGCACTGACTGACCTCATGGGCGTGTAGCGTTTCTTGAGGTAGTCCTCTGTTTGTCTTCGTGGCGCGAAGCGGGCAAAGTTGCGTTCCGCAACCCTCAGTACCCGGGCTCCCTCCGACAGCAGAGTGATGGTGGGTACCCGGGGTGGCTCCAGGATCAGGATTCGCAGGTCCTGCAGGGAATGTGTGTGTATGTGTTTGTGTGTGTGTGTGTGTGTGTGTGTGTGTGTGTGTGTGTGTGTGTGTCTGTGCGTGTCTGTGTGTGTGTGTGTGTGTGTGTGTGTGTGTCTGTGTGTGTCTGTGGGTGTGTGTGCTGGTCTGTGATCTTGGACCTTACGGCCTAAAGCCGTAAGGTCCAAGATCACAGACCAGCACATGAATTTTCTCAAGTATTCGTTCGAACTGAATTTGCAGTCAGCCAAGCCGAACCCATTTCTCTTATATAATATAAAAAGAATATGCATGTTAAAGGCCTGACAGCAAATATCAAACAACGATCTTTTACATTATAACCCTGCAACAACTACATTTAAATCATTGTCATACTATTACAGGTAAACTTTGTATCTATTGTTTTAACTCATTCAGCCCGACCGGACGTATTTCCCAAATTGTGGAGGCAGCGTCATCTAATGACTATGCTCCAGTTGCAGGACGATAGCTCGACCATGATAATTCAAGGGCAGTGCCAGCTAAATTGGCACTACCTTTGAATTATGATCGTCGAGCCATCTCCTGCTGTAGTGCGTCAGGGCTGAATGGGTTAAGTAATTTTAAGTTAATCGATTTTGTAAGTTATTTTCTAAAATCACCAAGCTGTGAACAGACGTTAACGCATTCTACCCCGTCACCGAAATCCCCAAATTTTGCCGTTGTCCTCTGAAGACTGCGTTGCCGTGCATGACACGGATCGACCATGATAGTTCAAGGGTGATGCCAGGATAGCTTGGCGCCCATAGGCGCCAACCTATTCTGGCATCACCCTTGAACTATCATGGTCGATCCTCATCTTGCTGTGGTGGGTCTGGGCTAGAATGAGTTAAATAATCTCTGATCTGCTCTGAGTTAGTCTGATCTTATCTGTTCCTCCTGATATGTACCTATAACTATGTAATCCCTTCCCAGAAGGCAAACAAAAAATGTCCGGCAGCATGCACTAGACGCAGTTTTTTTTATATTAAAAACGTCTACTTCATCAAACGTCTACTTCATCAAACGTCTACTTCATCAAACGTCTACTAGTCTTCATCAAACGTCTACTTCATCAAACGTCTACTTTATCAAACTGAAATGAAGGTAGAATGATAAAAGAACTGCCAGATACAGGATCATTTTTCAATGACATTCACAAGTTTCATCTTAAAAAAAAAAAAATTTAAAAATAAGGTCGAGAGGGAAAAAGAAGAATCACCTACCGAAAACTGTCCGGTCCGCAGCGTACCGACGCACGCAAACCTCTTCTGGGCCCGCTTCTCCTGAGTGCCCGTGGGGCTCGGTTCTCTAGGGCTCGGGTTGACAACCACCGTGGGGGCTGAGGGCTGCCCCTCCAGGGCGTCGCCCACCCCGTCCCCGCTGTCCTGCGTCGAGCTGGACTGTGCGCTGAGGCCGCGCAGCTTCTCGGCTCTCGTCACGTGAGACACGTCAAATTCCTTGATGAGGGACACTCGGCCCTGTTGACGACCCCACGTGTGCTGGTCTGTGATTTTAGTCCTTACGGCTTCAGCCGTAAGGTCTAAAATCAGAGACCAGCATAGAAACAGGAATTGGCAAATTTATTTTTAAAAAGATGAAAAAAAGCAATAATGATAGTTACTACTGGGGTCAACATTTGTTCAGACCCTATTTCGGTGCCCCGTCTTTGAAGTCACCTTCGTGGTGGACAAAAGACGTTAAGCCCTAAACGTCTAACATTTTTTTTTTTTATTTATACTCTCAGGATACAAATAATGATTATAAGAAAAAGGTAAGGATGGTGCCTAGTGATATGCAGTCAGCATTGACAGGTGTCTAATAATTATACCTATTGGTAGCCCGTGCTTTTTTGCGGGTGTACTCGCCAGATAGACCCATTCGAGGAGTGCGCCACAAGTATACTTCTATTCAAATGAGATGCTATGCATCTCATTTGAATAGAAGTGTACTTGTGGCCTACTCCCATTGGTAGCCCGTACTGTTTGCGGGAGTACTCCCCAGTTAGAGTGCGCCACAAGTACACTTCTATTCGAATGAGATGCTAATCATCTCATTTGAATAGAAGTGTACTCGTGGCGTACTCCATAGCTGGGTCGATCTTGGCGACTGTGCACTGCCGCAAACGGTGGTAAAACCATCGCAAACCATTCTAATACACTGATTTTACATTGAAGTGCCCCTGTAAATGCACTTTGGCTGAAAACAGAACTTCGTCGGGACTATTAAATGAACTCATTCTGCCCGCGAAACACCACAGCAAGATATGGCTCGACCATGATAGTTCAAGGGTGGTGGTAGAATAGTTTGGCGCCTAAAGGCGCCAAGCTATTCTGCCACTACCCTTGAACTATCATGGTCGATCTGTCTCCTGAAATGTAATGCAGTCCTCAGGGGATAACTCCAAAATGTGGGTATTTCGTACCTCGGGCACAATGAGTTAAGAAATCTGACACTTCGCTTGTAACATAATTTGCTGATAACAACAACAACAACAACACGTTGTTATGGGAAAAAAATTGTTATAAGACCCCTGCGGATGGGTTATATCCGGAGATTACTGATTCAAGATTCAAGATTCAAGAAATATTATTGTCCATTAAAAGGATATTTGTCTTTGCCTGCCGAGCGTAGGTCAAACGGCTGGAAGCATAATATCTCAATACAGTATCACAAATGTTAGTAAAAATGTGGACAATTGCAGAATCACACGAATATAAACGAACTATTAAGCTATTAAAAAATAATTATTGCACGACAACCACTACTAAATTACCATATGATATTAATTTAATGTATATGTACAGTGCAGAATCGCACAAATAAAACAAATTATTACATTATTAAGTCAATTATTGCACAATATCCACTACTAAATTGCTAATATGACCTTAATTTAATTTGCACATCAAACAAACAACATGGCTAAATCCCTGACTAAATAAAAAAAATATAAAATAGTACGTTTGACACTATCGTCATACGCAAGCCCAGACATGCGCAGTGACTCACAAATTAGTTTATGGCAGTACAGCCCTCTGAAGGCAAAACACGGCAAGCCCAGCATGACTATGTTAGAACTACCGTGTTTTGCCCCCAAAGAAAACTGTAGGTCAGTAGGTGTGAGACGGTCTGCTCAGCTGGAAAGTCACTGAAATTAACATATATTCCGCGCGATGTATACCTTCATAATGAAGTAGACGTAATTGGCTGTTCCCCAGTCCATCTCTATAACGCGGCCATGCGGGATGTACAGAACTTGAGACAAGAAACACAGCTGCCGAAGCTGATCGTCGGAAAACGACTCGAATATCTCGAACTGTCTGTAAGATTGAGAAAATGCCTCTTTCAGTGAAAACCCATGTCACTGTAACTTAGAGTAGTCAAGCTAGCTATGAACAGTGATCGGACCAAGTGGGAATGGGCAGTGATCGGACCAACTATGATTCAAGGCATGTACAAAACATAGCTGACTCTTGGCTTTTATTCCAGTCCCTCTGTTGTTTCTTATTAAGCAGTCAAGATAGTTTTAAACGACCAGCAGCCTAAGTGAGACTCAAACCATACTGAAGCTAGCTATAAACAATAACCAGACAAAGTTGGAATCAACCCATATAAGAACACATACCTGGCAAAGTGTGTCTTCTCCTCCAGCTGCTGGCTGAAGAGAGCAGGGCAGATACTGAGGAAGGTGCTCTTGTCGATCTGGCAAAGTTCTGTCGGCTCGCGACATATCACGGACGCTGATCTGACGCCGTCTCCCAACAACGCGAGCTCCTGTGTGAATGAGAAAGGATAGTGGGGGGGGGGGGGGGGGGGGGGGGGTACACGTTTAACCCCTTGTCTGCTACTGACGATACCGCTCGGCAAAAAAGACGCGTAACTACGCCGAGCGGTCGTTCGGCGTAATTACGCGTCTTTTTTGCCTGACAAGGTCAGTAGCAGCCAAGGGGTGAAAAGTTTTATGTCAAAAGCAAGGACACCTACTAACTTTTAGTAGGTGTCCTTGGTCAAAAGCAAACATGACACTAACAGGTGACATACAGTCACTCAACTGAATCGGCATACATTACATTACGAGAAATATGCATTGTCTTAAAACAATAAAATAGCTAACATACCAAAAGCACACTTAAATTTAACGTCGTCAAAAATCAGATTAACGAGCGAAAATAAGTAAGTTAACGCCTTGTCCTGTTATCTCCCTTATGCATGCGGTCACCGGTACTAATTATAGTGGCGGTGGCTGTATGCATATGCTAGGGTTAATCGTTTTTCGTGCGTGCTTCTTGCGTATTTCGATATTTTATAGCTTGTTTCGCGTTTGGTAGTCGCTCTACTGGTATACGGATTTCGTAAGCTGTTTCACAAGGATGCATTTATCAGAAATTAAAATATTTACCCCAAAGCTCTCCCCACTGCGAATGATATTTTCCGTGCTAGGGGTTTTCTCCCCTGTCTTGGAATCCACGATGTCGATCTGTATAAAGACCGACCCGGAGAAGATAAAGTAAAAATCTTGCCCAAAGTGCCCCTGACGCAGTACCACGCGCCCTTTGTTACACCTGTAATCACAAGTTCGTTAAATTTTTCAGGCACATCTTTCCATCTGCAAGAGGCATAGATTCTCATGAGTCCCTGCGGCCGTAGGGACTCATGATAATTTATGCCTCTTGCTGGTTTGGTGTCATTCCGTGTGTAAAAATTCCTGAGTTTTACAGTTGCCAGTGGATGAAACTCGGTTTTGGTGTCAGGGTTTTTGACATAGCCTGACTGCATGTAGCCTAAATGGCATGGAACAAAATACAGAACGTAATAAAGCTACAAAAATCAGTCACAAAAAATTCTAATAAAAACCTGAACTGTGTGGCAATGAACCATTCGATATAAGAAATATGTCAATCTGTATTTCTTTAAGATAAGATTTTTAAAAATATGCTTTATTGATTCCGCCAGGGGAAGTCTGCCCACCAATTTATACAGTACAAAATTATGCGAATTATACAACAATAATCGATTCGAGAATGCGCTATTCGAAAATTGAACAATTAAAAAAAAAACAACTTTCTTTTAAATTGAGAATTGGACAATTTGAATATTTAACAATTTGAGAATCGAGCTTTTTGAAAACGTACCGTTCGGAGAATTGAGACGTCCGCGTACTTACTTGGTGTATCGGACGACCTGACACATCTTGCTGCGCATTGAGTCTGTGAACTTTTCCCTGAAGCTCCGCATGGAGGAGAGGAGGTGCTTGAGGCGTTCCACGTCGGCTGGCTTGCGTTGCTCGGGTCTCATGATCATCAAGTTCTCTGCCCACTCCGGCATGCGAGACGTCTGCAAGACATCGTGAGAAGACTGACGATTAGGCAGAAAACCAAACGCGTCTATCCATCCGATCCATCGTAGTGTAAGTTAACCCATTTTTTTTAACTTCAAGGCAGCATTTTCAGAAATGTTGGAGTCCTCTAAACGACTAAGTATTAGTTGCAGGAGATGGAGCGACCATGATAATTCAAGGGTAGTACCAGATTAGCTTGGCGCCTGATGGCGCCAAGCTAATCCGGCAATATCTTTGAATTATCACGGTCGGTCTATCTCCTGCTGTAGGGCATTGGAGTAGAGCGTTGGGTTAAAATGTCTGTTAATTGCATCTGCCAGAAAAATACAGACACGTGAATTCGTCGTAGACGTGTCGCATATGGATGCCTCAAGATATCCCTTGAGTACATCACGGTGGATGTTCTGAGCATTCATCTTCTCATCCTCTTTTTCTTTTCTTTTTTCTTTTCTTTTTTTCGCAAGAAAATAATGACCATAATAGACAGGTGTTCTCTCAAGAGCTGTAGCCACCTTCAATGACAAGTGATCTCCTATAAAAAAAAAATAAATAAAAATAAAAAATAAATAAATAAAAAAAAACCGGTTGCGCTAAACAGGTTTGTTGTATATTGTATATTGTTTTCGTTCAGTGCCGAGAAAATGTGAACACCACCCAACTGCAAGAGGTATAGATCCTCAAGAGCCCCCGCAGTTGCGGGGGCTCATGAGGATCTATGCCTCTTGCTGACACCACTTTGAATCCATATTCCTGGCCGGGACAGCTAGATTAAATGCTTAATGAAGGAAAACTTCGGAAATAGTCTGCGTTAACTGGTACTGAACATGTGACATTTTCGTTTCGGAAACAATATCATGCAGAAAGTGGTTTTCATCGTCACACATCTCCAACAGCAGTCAGGTCAGGCGTGAATGAGCGGATACAACCATGCAGCAAACACTGACCGCTCGCTTCCGTGAGAAGAGGGACTTGTCGAAGAACAGAATCTGGTTGTCCTCCTCCTCCCCGGGGGCGGTGCCGGAGATGCTGACGTAGTAAATCTCCGACAGGGCCGTCTGCTCCGTCTTGAAAACACTCAGCTTCTGCATGTCCAGGCCCAGCTTGCAGATCGCCTTGATCATGCGACAGTACCACCAGAAAGTCCGTATACTCTTTACCTTTACCTTCACCACCAAAAAAAAAAAAAAAATCACAGTAAAGAGAAAAAACACAATATTTATTTTCAGCTATGGAAAGTATGTCACAATGAGAGGGCTATCGGCATTGGCTTTATCCAGTTCAGTGCCAAGGAAAATTTGAAAACCACTCAACTTCAAGAGGTATAGATCCTCATGAGCCCCCGCAGTTGCGGGTGCTCATGAGGATCTATGCCTCTTGTTACAAGCACGTTGAATCCATGTTCCTAGGACAGCTAGTTTTATTTATTTGTGTGTATGTGTGTGTGTGCGTGTGTGTGTGTGTGTGTGTGTGTGTGTGTGTGTGTGTGTGTGTGTGTGTGTGTGTGTGTGTGTGTGTGTGTGCGTGTGTGTGTGTGTATTGACGAAAATTGCAGAAACACAATCTGCGTCAGCAAGCAATGAGGGGGGCACACATAAGTCTGTGATCTATCACCTATAGGTGCTAAGATGTACAGCATGTTAACGTTCTGCATGGAGATGTAGGGACGCTGTATGAATAGAGAAAAAGCTGTGAAAGTATTTACTCAATACTGTTTCAAGATTGCTTTCATTCATAACTGCAGTTATGAAACAAAGCAGTCTCAAAACAATACTGAGACCAACACTGAAAAAACTTGTGACATATGTCTTGAGTACATCATTATTGGCTTTTGGCGAAAGACACCGTCTAAAACTAATTAAGACACCATGACATGGTCAGTCCATCTCTCTAAGCTGTGGTGAGACTCGAAAAGGTTATCCATTTCGAAGTATATGTAACAATGTATACCTTTTCTTCTGCTTCCGTATCCGGATGTGACATCATCGAAGCAGCGCTGATTCTGCGCACCATGGACTCCCTTGACCTTGTCCGGTCGCTCAGACGACTGAGGGTCATCTTGCGGGTCAAGGTCGAGTTCAGCGTAGAGTTGGGAGTCATGTGCCCTTTGTCATCGAAGAAGTCATCACGACCTTGCTGGCGTCTTCTTGTCCAGCTCTTATATTTGTTTCTTGACCACGCCTGCGAGGAAATATTTTGTAACCCATTTAACCAAACTGTCGGAGGCGTCACCTAATCACTATGTTCCAGTTACAGGAGATAGATCGACCATGATAATTCAAGGGTAGTGCCAGATTAGCTCGGCGCCTGATAGCGCCAAGCTATTCTGGCACTACCCTTAAATTATCATGGTCGACCCATCTCCTGCTCTAGGGTGTTATGGTTAAATGGGTTAAATGTATCCATCCCGTACGATTTGAGGATGTACTCCGCAGGTAGACCAACTCGCGGAAGTACACAAGTACACATCTATTCAAATGAGTTGTGCACCTCAAGTGCACTTATATCGAAATGAGATACCTCGGGGAGTACACCACAAGTACACTTCTATTCAAAATGAGGGACTGCATAATTATCAAAATAAGGAACGTTTGACGCCTTGCGGGTTTTTGAAAAATAAAATGTGTGTCGCACTGCTTGTTTCATTTTACAAAAATATGGTTTGTTTACGTGAAGTATGTGATTCAAACAGCTCGAAAGGGTTAAAAGTGAAAATTTAAAACACTGAAGAAGATGTAAAGTGGCAATCCTTCCCCCCCTCCCTACCTCCCCCTTTCCTCCCCACCCCCCCCCCCTCCCCGCAACTCCCAACACCCAACAACAAAAGATAATCACGTAGAAAAATGCGAGAGATCTCAAGGAAACGGAAATTTTTGACAGAAATAACTGCTAAGCAGATAATATGAACGAACGTCCAAAGAATACAAATCTAAATCGAGTACAATTGTAAGGTGCAAACTACTTTATTTTTATTTTTATATGTCCTTACCAAAATTGTAGCAGCAGTCGTGGCCGCACTAACCACATTGTCGTAAGCGGCCCTGCGCTCACCACGTGATCTACCGTCAGCCGTCTTCACGAGTAACTTCCGGTGCTCCCGCATCATGGCGGCGTGCTCGTTGACCCCATCGATGTAGTGTGTGTAGAGGTCAAACGAAGGACGCATGCCCGGGGAAGACCAGCGTCGGGAGCTCAGCATGCTGCTTTGTAAACTCTTGTTGCCGGAGTGGTTCGCCATTTTGTAAGTGTTTCAAATCCGGTGGATGGAAGTAGATGTTCCAGCAGCTGCTCAATGCAACCCGTTCAGTACTGGCACACTGCAAGAAAATGGCCGGCTATTGACAGTGCAAGGCTAAACTTTTCATTGCCGCGGAAAAAAATTCCAAATACAAGAGGTATAGATCCTCATGAGCCCCCGCAGTTGCGGGGGCTCATGAGGATCTATGCCTCTTGCTGAAGATACTTCATTGTATCCGCGTTTCTTTAGCGACTGAGGCTCCTTGACGTTGAATTTACAAGGATTTCAAAAACAAGATCTGCGTCCACTGGCAGTGAGGAGGCTAAAACCGCCAAGCGTTTTTCTTGCACCATTCTTGAACTGTCAACATCACGGTCGATCTGTTTGCTGAACTGTAATGCAGTCTTCAAAGGACAACTTGAGGCGACAAGCTATTCTGTCACCACACTAAAAAAAAAAAAAAAAAAAAAAAAAAAAAAAAAAAGGCTGTCACGGTTGGTTGGTTGGTTAATTCGGGTTTAACGTCCACAGTACCGAGGTGATCATGGACGGCCCTGACGGGCGGGTTATGGGGGACAGGGAAATCTATTGCCTATGGAGTACGACCTGAACACTGATCAACTCAGGCGCACTCCAACCTGTGCCACTTTGATTTACCAGGACCTTTCAACGGACATGCTATTGAACAAATCCGTTTTTTTCCCTCCTGGATTGTGAGTCCAGCTACCGGGGCCGGGACGGGATTCGAACCCACGACCCGGCGATTCCCTTCGCTCTCCTGCTCCGACGTTTAACCGCCTGAGCTATTTCGGACTCTGTCACGGTTTATCATTTTCCTAAACGGCAGTGCTGTCTTCAACCCTGGTTAACTCATTCAGCCCTGATCCCCTACAGCAGGAGATGGGGTCGACCATGATAATTCAAGGGTAGTGCCAGATTAGCTTGGCGCCTGTCGACGCCAAGCTAATCTGGCACTGCCCTTGAATTATCATGGTCGATCCATCTACTGCAACTGGTGCATAGTCATTAAATGACGCCTCCAAAATTTAGGAAATACGGCCGTCGGGCTGAATGAGTTAAATTTGTTGGGGTTAGTTTGTTTGTTTTGTGAACTTGTAGCACATCTCCTATTTGTTTTGTTTGCTTGTTTGTTTATACTTCCGCGAAAATGACAAAGCCACATTTTATTTTTACCATGTACAGCATCGGAGATTGTCTCAACTGTCTATGTATCTGTTCAACGATCATATACTAGCTAACACTTCTTCTCTTGTCTTTCAATTAGGCAATAGTTACAGAAAAGCTTAATGCATCAGTAATACTGTATAAATAAATGATTTTTTTTTTAATTGAATAAAAAAAAATCATAAGTTGATGAATGAATAAATAAATAAATAAATTATACATGTAACATTATTTCGTTTGGTGTTTCATAGGTTTCCATACGATTATTCACGGTGGGCAGCAGAGCAATCTCTCAAGTCTTGGAGTATTATCGTCGAAAAACGGTACGCACAAAGTGCAAACTTACTTACGCATGTATCAGAAGACAAGATGTTTTCAATCTAGTGGTTTCCGTGGTCATCGCAGGTCTTTTCTTCTGATCTTCTTTCCATTCTGGTCATGTGGAAAAATCACCGAGTGCTTTCAAGTCACAGTATCACATGGCCTGAACAGTTTCCACTCTGCGACTGCCCTGTAGGCCTGCCTGGAAAAGAAAACACTTTTTATGTTCGCTTCTTGCACGCTGTGTTGAGATCCAAAGAAATGGTGCAGTCGTCAATGTTAGATATCAATAGCATAATTGTGCCGTTATTTTGCAAAAGCCAGTATGTCCATATTGAGCAAAGCTAGATTTTCATTGTTATACAATGAAAATCTCGCTTTTCTCAATAATGGAAGTACTGGCTTTTGTCAAATAACGACACATTTCTAAAAGTTCAAACAGGACATGCGTGTTGGTCACGGCTTCGATCCGTTAGCACACAAGAACATATATAGGCGGTTTACATAATTTGAAACGTTCAACCATAACAACTGCATGCCGCTGGTTATGATATGAATCTTACTACCATAGGCTGTGAGGTCTAGAGTCACAGAGCTTCACACGTAGGACAAGCCAGTTTGTTTTGTGTCGGATACTAATAGGCACTTGTGAGAACGTTCCTATGATCCGACAGAAAACGTGAAAGGAACCTATTTATTTGTTTTATTCTTGTCTATAGCGGTGAGCAAAAGGTCATCGGGTCGACGTCAGCCGCAGTCGGCTCGAGGACCTTTTGTGTTTCATTCTGATACGGCAGTAATAAGCCCACACACATACACGCGTACGCTCCAAAATCAGTTAACTCATTCTACCCCAGACACATCACAGGAAGATAAGGATCGACCATGATAGTTCAAGGGTGATGCCAGAATAGCTTGGCGCCTATGGGCGCCAAGCTATTCTGGCATCACCCTTGAACTATCATGGTCGGTCTGTGTCCTGCACTTCAATGCAGTCTTCAGAGAACAACGGCAAAATTTAAGGATTTCGGTGTTGGGGTAGAATGAGTTAAAGGGCTTTTGAACACCTTCGCGACCATGCATTATACAGACCGTCGCTTTCGTCAAATATTCCTGATATTGTCGGTTGGATTAATTGCGATCGTGGCACTTAAGCTGGATAAGAGTTTATCGATTTGTAGGCGCCTACTGCAGGAGTATCACAGGTGGTGATCGTGTGCTTCTGAAAATGATTTTGTGTGTATGCTTCAGATTCATTTCAATGTCTCAAACAGACGAACCTACCTTATTTAATTTATGTTCAAATACTGTAAAAGCCCCTTGAGATTTGATCATTTTCCATTTTAAAACATATTAAAAGGAACATATGGAAAACAGGAAGACTTTTTTTTTTTTAAATAACGGCAACAACAGAAACGACATTTGACATTTTCAAAAAAAGATAACTGAACTGTCTTATTTTTATACCATGAAATGACATTCCATATACGTTTATGTTATTTAACAAATTATTAAAAATTCAACTGGTGGTTTCTGAAGTTCAACGAAATGCACCTAAACGTGAATTAATAAATTAATTTGATAGCTGGTCGAAGCCTGGTTTTAAATATAAAATTATAATACAAAAGGACTGGCGGACTGGTTGAAAGTATGGACTAGTGCGTCCAAAAACTTCAGCTAAGTAATATGTACGTTAGAAATTGATTAGTTTTATTCCGGTCTAATGCTGAACTAAATAAAGTTAATAGACTTTCGACTCAATTTAATTTATCGGCAACGATGATACAACGAAGAAACGATAAACTGGCTTACCCTGATGGCTGCTTTCACTTTTCTCTTGATCTTCTGCAAACCTTGGCGTAACTCTGATCCATGTCTTTAGCTGTACATGCACGTTTTAAGCGAAGGGAAAGTTTCACTGATACTTCTCGATCTCTAACGGCATAATTTTGTTGGCATGTGCGCTGGTCTGTGATTTTGGACCTTACGGCCGTAGGCCGTAGGCCGTAAGGTCCAAAATCACAGACCAGCGCAAAACCATACCAAAGTGCCTCCGGACTAGTATTAATCGACATGCGTTCGTCTGAGAGCGGTCGTACCTCGTGCCTTAAAAACCTCACTGTCATCATACGCACCATGTTGTCGCTCCATTAAAGAAAGAAAAAAAAGTTTGGACTTCTATATTTAGGGCCAAAATAACGCTAAATGCTCTCTGACCTATGCTCTACATGGCTCTGAAACTGACCTATGCGTGGTGTCCGGCAAGTCAAAGCAAAACCTTTTTTTTTTCAGACATTACCTGTGGTTAAAGTTATTAAGACTGAATGTGTTTACTGTAGGTTTAGTTTTGTTCAGGTTTTTAAATATATATTATTATATTTTATAAGCATCAAAATATTCTCTGGCACTCTTTTCTTCCTGCACTACCTAGGAGAAGTGACATATTTCCTTTGTGTTAAAAGCAGCACAGAGAAACCTTTCATTCTTCTGGCCAATCGTTGAGTGGCAAGTATGATGCGAATTGATAAGGTGATTTTTCGCTAAGCAATTAGTTAGTTAGTTGGGTTTCAACGCCGAGCAGGCGACTAAGGTCATCTCACTGACGTCGGTTTTGTTCAGCAGACCCTTCGCGTCTGGGATGGAGGTTAAAGAGCAAGGTGTCACCACTCTCAAATAATTCATTGACCGTCATACAGCTTGTGTGTCGAACGTTGCGAGATACATATATATAAAGATGGCCGTAAAATGGATACAAATGGCGAGCACACATTGCTAGCGGTCGCCTAAATGGCCTCTCTCTGTCTTCCTTTGTAGTCTGTCACCGCGGCGAATAGGATCGTCGGTAGAAAAATGTATTAGAAAGTGTCCTGTTTGTAAAGCAAGTGGGGGGAAAGAATAAGAGAAAATAAATGTATCGGTTAAGCCGAGTCCCTCTACACCGTCAGTAGACATAGATTCTCATGAGCCCCTGGGGCTCATGAGAATCTATGTCTCTTGCCGGCCAATCCTGGCTTCAGCTCCTCCTCAAATTGAGGGCGTTGTTGAAGTTAAGGCAAAGAGTGGTGCTGAAAGGTTCGACTGGGTCTGTGTTTTGTTGCCGCACCAATGGTAAACAGAAGTTTAGCCACGCCATATGAATCACATGCATTACACTTTTGACGGGCGTCATATAAATGATAACTGTGCGCTGGTATGAGGTTCTGGAGCTTACGGCTTGTGGCCGTAAGGTCCAAAATCACGGGCCAACGCACATAATACAGTTTTCAAAAGCTATCGGTCGAACCGAGTGAATCGCATGCAGTTTATTCCCGCAAGCGTATGAATCGCAATAGGCAAAAAGTTTTGTGCGCATATGAATACAATTATTTCAGGTGGTGTATGAGCAGAGACAAATTTGTGTGCTGGTATGTGATATTAGACCTTCCGGCTTTCAGCCTGCAGGTCCAAAATCACAGACCAGCACACATTTGCCCGCATATCATAACCCCATTCGCACATGCTGGGTACTTAATATCTCGCCGGTCATCAGCTGACCCGATACGTAGCAACAGTTCAAAGCCCTTTTTGCATTGAATTTCAGTGTAAAGACTAGGCTTTATGGTCGTCTACAGACAAAATGAAATATGAAATGTGAGGGAGAGGAGTTTAGAGAAGACAAAAACATGTCCTATTTGACACCAGGGGAAACATGTATTCTTTTGTGTGTAATTTGACAGCCAAAGTCGCAATCTGAGTTATGATCTGAATTAAAAGCTCGCTCAAGACGATATGGATGGCTTGTCTTTGAGTTAGCAACAAAGAGTAAATGTATATATATTTTATTAGAGGTAGTGTTTTTTTTTTAAGGGTATCGAAAACAAAATAGGCATCACAAAAAGATATAAAAAGTGACACCAACATTGAAAAGAAATATAATAAATAAATAAGTATAATAAATAAATAACCAACAAGGTAAATCAAATAAAATTTAAAAAAACGCTTTGAAAGGACGAGCACAAAACATTTTTTGTTTGTTCTTTCAAAGAATGTTTCTTTCTCTGTTGGTTATTATCTCTTCACATTGTACGCGCTTGGCAGCAGCCGGAAACACGTGATCCACAGACTGAAAATATCGTAAATATATAAGTATAAGCATAGTGTGAATGTTATGTTATGATACCAAGGACACAACCGTTTCCAAAGTTGAGTACAGGTCAGCCTCATTATTACGCTGTCCAGCAGTATAACACGCACTGACATGTCTCTGGTCCCCGCGGGGATGTCCGGTGAGCAAAAGGTCCTCGAGCCGACGTCGGCCCGAGGACCTTTTGCATACCAAGTGTGAATTTGTTTTCTTAATAATAATAATAATAATAATAATAATAATAATAATAATACCGTTATTATATAGGCGCTTTTTCTCAATTTTGGGGCAAATCGACTGAAAGCGCCGCGAACTGAAACCGAACACGCACACTCACGTAACAGACAGGGATTTACGCCATTTAAGACAAACACAGTACAAGACAGACGAAGGGCCAGTTCAGCTACTGAAGTTACAGAGATTTTTGATCGCTTGTATTTGAAATTTGTAAAGTGGCCTGAAACCGGTACCAAAGTGTGTGTGTGTTTGCGGGGGGGGGGGGGGGGGGGGGGAGGGGGGGGGGGGGGCGGGGGAGGGTGGGGGGGGGTGGAAGAACCGGAGTACCCGGAGAAAGAACCCCCGACGGTCCGCCCGAATTAACGGTGACACTTACCAGAGGAGAAAAGTCCGACGCCGGAACCCGTTTTCGAACCTCGCACCTTTGGCATTGGTGGCAGGCGCCTTAACCACTGCGCCACGGACCACAAGTCTTTAAAAAAAAAAAAAAAAAAAAATTAGCACTTACAACTGACTCGCGGATAACACGGCCTGATTTTATACTTTCTTTTTATAGCTCTCGACTGATGTGCTGAGCTCGACGTGTGTGTGACTTGCTACTTCGGTCAGTTGAACTGAAAAGACTTCTGTGACTCCTTCAAGTCCTCTGTCCTACCACTGCACGTAGTTGTTTGTTTCTAAAAACGGTGTTCATTCAGCGACCATAAGCCAAAACCGTCCAAAAAGCATGGATACAAATTCGACTCAGCAAGAGGCATAGATCCTCATGAGCCCCCGCAGTCGCGGGGGCTCATCAGGATCTATGTCTCTTGCAGTGGGATCGTGTTCATTTTTTACTCGGCAGTGAAGACCTGTGTCCTACTACCGGCAAGGGTCCTCGGCGGTCCGCACTGAACGGTTGTGTATGTGTGTCTGTGCACAGGCTGTGTGCGGGCCAACTGCGGGCGCCGTCGGCCCAAAGACCTGTTAATACTGTGGGTCAAATGACATTCCCCCGTGCCTGCCCATTAGCGCTAATTGTCGGGAAAAATGCCGGACCCATTCAACAACCCTGCTGCAGTCCAGCGCTTAACACAAAGCATCGCGCTTCAGACTGAGATCGGCTCAGTGCCGCACATCCCGGCAGGAAGGAACATCCTGAACTGCCGGTAATTTGGCTCTGCGTTACACCTGTTTATGTCACGGTGTCAGACTCGGATGTAAGAATTTCGAAAAATGCTAAGTCAGCACCCAAACGGTCAAATGCACGGCGTTAATCTGAGTTTTCTTTCTTTTCCTCAATGCCGCAATCTTCTCTGTGTAGTACCATCTGAGAATAAACGCCCAGTTGCATCTCCAATCTCACAAGGTGAAGAAAAGTCCGAAATCTGAAACACTGCGCAAGAGGCATGATTTTCATGGTCCTCCTCTCTCTGCGAGGGATCATGCCTCTTGCAGACTGTGGACGTTCGTTAAACTACTGTGCGTAAAAGCGCAACTGGCAGTTGCCAGCAGAACATCATTAGCGACTAACTTCTTTTATCCGTCGGAACATGGCATAGATTCTCATGGGCCACAGTAAGCTGAAAGAATACATGAGGATCTACGCTTGTTGTTGTTTATTCTGCGTCTCTGTTCAGTCCTCACACCCGGCGCATCAGCGAGACCATCGAGAGTCCACGTACAAACCAAACTACAATCGGGCTGCTCAGTCATTTGGCTGCAAGACAAAAGTCCGAGTCCAAGTGGATGTGCTGGCCTGCGATTTTGGACATTACGGTCTTCGGCTGTAAGGTCCAAAAACACAGACAAGCGCAGCATAAGGTCCACATTCACATACCAGGGCACATGTAAGCACCACCGGTTGCCAATAAATGGTCGCTTACTGTTGCTTTCATCTCTGATTAGCGCACCCTAGGCACCCGCGTCCAGCTGACCGTCCGCCATTCATTGCTGGCATGTTAGGGGAGGTAACCGAGAGACCAGGGGCAGGTAATCGCCAGTCCGAGAACAAGTAACCCGGGAGGGGAGCAATTACTGACGGGAGATAGGGTTCTACTACCGACACCGGTAGTGACGCAATAGTTTTCCTTGGCCAAAGCCGGGCAGAGTTCAAGTTTTTGTTTGAGCAGAAAAATGAGGTGAGGTCGGGAGGAGATGGTGGGTATAGGTGGGGAGGGGGTAAGGGAGGTAGGAGAAGGGGGGGGGGGGTAGGGCTTGTTTCTCAACTGTTCCCTTAGAACTGCTGCTTGTTGTTTGACCAGTAGCCCATTCAACTCCCGCGCCAATTTTCAGTTTCCGCAGACACGCATTCATAACCGCCTGAGAAAAATCACTGACGCAAAAAAACAAACAAAACAAAACAAAAAAATGTCGTTATTAACAGCTGAAAGATAGTGCCTGATTCGACATGCACTACCCTTGAACTGTCAAGATTGATCAAAGTACGTGGCTCACGGTCGATCCAGGTGTTGGCGCTGAACTGAAAGAGGAAGAACTATTGTTATCTTGGAACATGAGGAGGGTGACATCATAAGAGATTTGAGCGGAGAGAGTTCAACCAAGTTCAAGCATCTCTTGTTTCCACCCTGCGAGCTATGGTGATGCCATAAGGGAGTGATTGTTGGGAGTAACTTTGACGTCAAGATATATACCTTAACCCATTAAATCCTGAAGCTGATTTTTTAAATTGTGAGTTGTTTTATGAACGCTATGTTAAAGTTCAGGAGACAATATGCCATGATAATTTATTGATTCAAGGGTGGTGCCAGGACAGCTTGGCGCCTTTGTACGCCAAGCTGTTCTGGCACCACCCTTGAAATATCATAGTCAAATTTATTTCATGTAAGAGTGTATACAAACTTTGAGTGTTAAAGGTGTAAACTAACGAAAATGCAGTTATGTCTGATTGCAGAACAGAAATCAGTCGTTCAAACGACTGTACCGTATTATTTTTACTTCACACTCCATCCCAGCTCGTTACTTGTGCTAGGTCTAGTACAGAGGCGAGTAATCACGGACTGAACCTTCATTCAATGGTCATTTTGAATAGGTCACTTCGACTGCTGACTTGTCAAACAAACTAAGAAAACTCCGACATTCCTAAATATTTTCTTGTTCCATGACCAGCCACTCAAAAAAGCAGCAAGTTTTTAATAGCTCTCACAGTTTTTAAAGAATTTTTTAGTCGTGTGCATTGACGTTCGGAGACGGTCAGGGGCACAAAACCTTCTGAAACAATCTTCGATTTCCCACCCCTGTGGTTGGTCTATCGAAATGAGTTCAAGGTATGATGAGTACGTATACTGCAATCGATTTTTTCGTGTAGGCATAATCCTGCGTATATTGTATCAAATATAGTTGTTTGTTTATATCTTTGGTTGGTTGGTTTCATTGGTTGGTTGGTTGGCTGGCTGGTTGGTTTGGTTGGTTGGTTTGTTGGTGGGTTGATGTTAGGGTTGGTTGGTTGATTGGTTGGTGTTTGTTTGTTTGTTTTTCGCGCGCGCACACACACACACACACACACACACACACACACACACACACACACACACACACACACACACACACACACACACACACACACACGAACACACACACACACAACACACATACACACACACACACACACACACATGCACACACACACGCACGCACACACACACACGCATGCACACACACGCAAACGCTCATGAATTTAGATAGAATACGAAAGATTTTTGATCAACCACTGTCTTGACAAATAACAAAGGTTGTTCCTTTTCAACACAGACATGAGCAAACTTTTATTTAGTATCCTCATACAAGACACAGACACACGATGTAATCCAGTATGAACATCAACAGAAACAGTTATCGACATCCAAATGTAAGGGACACAACTCATAACCTACAGCAAAGGGAGGACGGGCGCACCAGAACAGTCTAAAATACAATGAACAGAAAACACGAACCTGATCTAACTCAGTCATTAACACCATCTACCCCACGACCAATTTCGAAGTCGACCTCTGAAGGATTGTATTACAGTTCTAGAGACAGAGAAGCATGATAGTTCAAGGGTGGTGCCAGAATAGCTTGGCGCCTATGGGCGCCAAGCTATTCTGGCACCACCCTTGAACTCTCATGCTCGATCCGTGTCTTGCTGTGGTGTGTCCCGGCTGAATGAGTTAACCCTCTATCTGTCGGTAGCGTTTTTTTGTCGAAGTGATTCCGACAGGAATCACTTCGACAAAAAGCGCTACCGACAGCCGAAATACTTAACATCTATATTTGGGCATGTTTAGTACATGCTATTTTGCAGTTTTGAGAGGCTGTCAATACAGGCTGTGAGAGATTAATCGGCCACGGTAGTGCCAGATAAGCTTGGTGCCTGGGCCGCGCTACCTTTGCATTGTCATGGACGATCCATCTTCGGCTGTGGTGTCTCAGAACATGAACACGTGAACTTTCCAGGCTCCAAACTAATACGGCACTACCTTAGAACCGCCATGGTCCAACCACCTCAAGGTGTGGTGTCTAAAGGGCGGAGCCAGTCATCTTACAGGTTCAGCAAAACCTGTTCTCAGCAGCCACATTTTTATTTTTTTTTTTTTTTGCAAGAAAAAAATTGGACTTAAAAGACAAGTGCTCTCTCAAGAGAAGTCTTGGAGGGCAAACAGTGTCACCTGTCATAAAAGGCCATTATTCAGGTGGCTACAGCAACCTAAATGATGGTCTTTCATGACAGGTGAATTCACATGAAGGTGACCGCTCCAAACAAGTTCCGCTGTATTTTTAAAAGTCTATCTTAATTCATAAAACAGATTAACTCATTTTATCCCAGACACACCACAGCAAGATCTGGATCGACCATGATAGCTCAAGGGTGATGCCAGAATAGCTTGGCGCCTATGGGCGCCAAGCTATTCTGGCATCACGCTTGAGCTATCATGGTCAATCTGTGTCCTGCACTAGAGTGCAGTCTTCAGAGGACAACGGCAAAATTTGGGGATTTCGGTGTTGGGGTAGAATGAGTTCATACAGAAACATGCATCCTGTATGAGGTCTCTAATCCATTGAAACGTTTCTAGACGCTAAACCCCAGTAGCACAACGTCTTCGGGCCCACTGCGGCTGTCGTGGGCCCGAGGATTTTTTGCTCACTTGGAACACATTGATGTTACTGACACATTGCATTGTGTCAGAATAAACGAGGAGCGAGAAACAACGGCTAACATCAGCGAAAACGTTGAAAACGTACGAAAATCGTGGACTTTTCTATAAATAAAATATATGCAAACAATGTTTAATCTGTTCTTGTTCTGTTATGGTTTCGTGTTTTTTTTTTTCTGCGAGTTTTGTGCAAGAACTGATAAATAATCCCAAAATGGTAAATAAACGTAACCTGCAATAGAACTCAATTGTGAACATTAAGCGCCTCGCACACGCAGCCACCGGCATAGTTAATAGTACCATACCAGTGGCTACGTGGGCAAGAGGGTTGAAACAAATCCTGTCACAGCTGTTTGACTGCAGTTATATAAGACATTAAACTGTTCAACTGTCACAGAACAATCGTTATATACAGGGATAATTGCTATGATTGTACACATCGAACGCGAAATCGTTTTACTACACCTTGAACATGAATAGCAGTTCATCGAAAAAGACTCAATATAAATGTATGTATTGCATCGTAGCCTCTAATTCATTTAAGTAGACCCACATCAAGAGCTGTGAAAGTGACGTGTAGCGTTGACTTCGGCAACGCTACACGACACTTCCGCATCTCTTGGTGTGGGGCGACTTGAATGAATTAAAAAAAAAAGACAGCAACATAATCACACGGTCTGTCTCTCTCCATGCTACGTTGCGTAGCGAATCGAAAGTGAGAACCAGTGTGCATCATTTTATTACTTAGCACCACGTTTCGGCAGAGACTGGGAACCACCTGGAGTAAAATTGAAGGAGAAGCACAGGACAGGAGTCGCTGGGGGTCTCTCGTCGACGGCCTATACCCGGGTAGGGGTGACAGGCGTAAGTAAGTAAGTAACGTTTCGGCAGAACCCCCCAAAATTAAAGTTTGTCCTATCAACACAAACTTGTACATTTTGTCAAAAGGCACAGACACACACAAAAAAGTTGTTTAAAATACTCGGGGGAAAAAATCCCACATTCGTAATGTCGTTGTCAATAGCCGTATTCAAAATAAATGTAGAATTCGGTTGTGTCATTATAATACTGATCAATCAATACCGGTCAGCCCGTCAGAATGTGCGCTACAAAAATTGTGTCATAATAATTGTTAGAATGTCGTCACATTACTGTTAAATTAACGAATCTATGTGCTGGCCCATTATTTTGGATCTTACCGGCCTGGACTGTAAAGTTCAAACACAAATCTGCACATTTATCGTCATAATACTGATTGTGAACATTGTCATGATCCAGTAAATAAAATTTAACCCATTTAGCCCAGTCGCACTACGGCAGGAGATGTATCGACCATGATAATTCAAGGGTAGTGCCAGATGAGCTTGGCGCCATCAGGCGCCAAGCTTATCTGGCACTGCCCTTTAATTATCATGGTGGATCCATCTCTTGCATCTGGTACATAGTCATTAGATGACGCCTTCAAAGTTTTGATTTTAGTAAATGTGGTCTTTGGGTTAAATGGGTTAAAACAAAAAGCAAGTCGTAATACTGTAGCGTCTGTAATATGCGTGATGATCTGTGATTTTGGAGATCGCGGTCTATATTCGTAAGATCTAAAATCACAGACCAGTCAACAGTTATGCAGATTGTCACCGCACTAGTCCGGACATAAACACAGAAGAAGAAGCATGCAAATTCAACAATACTGAAAAAGGCAGCACCAATCACTTGCATGATATATTTTAAACAATCTATCGGTCATGTAAAGGCTTGTTGAACCCGTATTTACTAAATTCTACCGATTTTATAAATTAACTTTCACTTCGACAATATGTTTCCACTTAAAGAAATTTCATGGTTTTGAACACAATTTCATTCGAGTTTCGAGGCACTTCAGACAAAAGGCACAATCTCGGGGGGGGGGGGGGGGGGGGGGGGGGGGGGGATAGTCAAAACTGGATGGGAAAAAAAGACCGATTGCGAGCTCGGGTGGAGAAAAAAACACCCAAATCCAATAATAATAATAATAATAATAATAATAATAATAATAATAATAATAATAATAATAATAATAATAAATATAAATACCAATTATTATTATTATTATTATTATTATTATTATTATTATCGATCGTGTAGATCAAAATTAAACATTGTGAAACAGCGAGGTATTTATTCAAATATACTGCAGTCAGCGTCATAAAAATATCCCTTCGGCATATGGACGTATCAGATATTGAATTACACTTTGCAGACAAAATTGTCGTGAAAACCACGTCATAATCAGCTGTCCATCGCTGTTTCCAGTAAAAATCAAATTAATTTTTAAAAAATTCTAGAATACGAGACAAAGTTGCCACAGAGCTATTAACATTTCACAAGGCAATGTCAACAATTTGCAGAGCGCATGCTCATCTGACGTTGATTTTGGCTTCTCCAATAACATATTAAATATTGGTCTGGCCAAAACCATTTACACTTGTGATTAATAAATGTTAGAAGCACAAACCTCACACATCTCTTTGTTGAACCTTATGAACCACTCTGCGTCATAGGAAAATGCACACTGATCTTTGTCGTCTTCAAATTTACGGTAAAACCCACTTAGCACGAGTTCCAAATTTCGACATGAACGGTCAGGTTCAAGAATCACTTTCAAGCCTACAGAAAATTCAGATGGCAGTCTCTACAACATCGATGTCGGGGCGGGCGTTAAGCACGTCACGAAGTGATTCTGTTGAAGTGTCTGGATGCCGCGTTATTTTTCCAGTGAAGCTTTTTCTAGCACAAAAAAACATTCCAGTGCACTGAAATTCTTCAACCCTGAATTGCCTCGTGAAACTAAGGAACCGGTTTTGACCCAACAAATCATTGACCTGAGGAGTCAGGATGCGGGCATGAAGGCAATTTTAAACAACAGTTTTATATTACACTGAAACATCCTTCAACCTTGAACATCCTCTGAAGAAAATATACATTAACTCATTAGTAATGTGCTGCATTCGGATACTGACGCAGCTTTAGCCGCGTATCCGAATGCAGCACGTCTCGAATGTGTTTATTATCCTTTGAAATACTTGTACAGTTTTTTTTTGTTTTGTTGTTGTTGTTGTTGGTTTTTTTCCTGTGCGGAACTGAACCGTCTTGCGTGTGAGTCACTTCACATCTCGATATAAGCAAAAAGAAGTCTGCAAACGTACTTGTTTTAAAAATTACTTGTTTTAATCCAGAACTTGCCAGCTAGCTTTTTTGCATACAGTTTCAAGTCCGATGTAAACAGAATCAGCGAGTTATTAGGTTTTCACGCCGAGCAGGCGACCAAGGCCGTATCACGGCGCTAGGAATAAAAGTCTGTCCAGAGACAAAATCCTTAACACGAAACAATAGCGAGAAGTCTTTTTGTCCGGACATCAAAAGCAGCGTGTGTGTCCTCTCAGATGTTTGACCGTAAGCCTCAACGTTCAAATGCTCAGATTGCCACATCGTGTGTTCTGGTTTGTGATTCAGGGCCTCACGGCGTCAAACCGTCGGGCATAAACTTACGCACCAACACACACGGACCAGACAAAGGCACTGTAATATCTCATTTAGGAGATTATTAAACCATTTTAAGGCATTGAATCCTTGAAATACTCGATGATCCGCACTTTCAACACACTGATAGCACCCACAAAGCAAGACGGCGAACGCGTGTCTCGTCGTAGATGCCAGTGATTGGTTAGTTTACATCTGTGTTCCTAAGCTGTAGATGTCGACGGTTCTGCGTGTGGCATTTAGCGACCATCAGCAGCCAGAATGCACGACATGTCTGCGAGAAACGTCCTCACAGTGGCCATCAGCAGCCGGATTGACGGCGAGAAAGGTCCACTCTCTCACACAGGTTTTCTGCTTCTGGGCCTGGCGGCTTAGCGATCCGACACACAGACAAGCCCTTTCTTGCTGCTCACGTTAACGTTGCATCATTTATTTGTTGTCGCTGACGACACAAACCACAATGCGCTGTTCTGCGATTTTGGACCTTCGGCTCTAAGACTGAGCCGAAGGTCCAAAACATCAAACCAGCACACACTACTTCTCGATGCTTACACCGTAGTATCAGTAGTAACATCTGTTTTAAACAACCACCATTACCAAAGAAAAAGTGGTCTTAAAGACAGGTGCTCCCTCAAGAGAAGTCTTGAAGGGCAAACAGTGTCCCCTGTCATTAAAGGCCATCATTTTGTTGGCTACAGCCACAGTCACAGCTACAACCACAGTCACAGCTAGTCACAGCTACAGCCACAGTCACAGCTACAGCCACCTAAATGATGGCCTTTAACTCATTCATCCCGATGGCCGTATTTCCCAAATTTTGGAGGTGTCATCTAATGACTATGCACCAGTTGCAGGAGATGGATCGACCATGATAATTCAAGGGCAGTGCCAGATTAGCTTGGCGCCTGTCGGCGCCAAGCTAATCTGGCACTATCCTTGAATTATCATGGTCGACCCATCTCCTGCTGTAGTGCGTCAGGTTTGAATGGGTTAATGATAGGAGATTGCTCACATGGGTTGTTGCTCAAAACATGTTTCGCTGAAGGAGTTACTCTCGCCTCTGACACACAAGTGTGCTTGGTCTGTGATTTTTGGTTCTAAGCACCAACAAGCACATGAGCGTGTTGAAGAGCGTTCTTTCAATTGCTTCTTTCCGACCACGGAACATCTCTTTCCAAGTGCGTCCCTTGCGCCATCTCGTTTGCCTTTTTTCGTCAGTCTCGTTCAACACGGTTCGTTTAACTCGCACAAACTAGTGACCGCCGGGTGTAGAACACTGCTGATAGGTGTTGTGCGGGTACGGGCCGGGGGCCACATCGGCCCTCTGGGGGCCCGGCCCTCCGCACGACCCGTGGAGCTCGGGGGCCTGTTGGGGGGAGCCGTACAGCAACTGTGGGTCGCTCCATCCCGGGTACACGGGCGCCACCCCGCCGGCCCATTTGGGGCCAAGAGACTGTGTCGCGTCTGAAATAATAAAACAAACATGTTGCTATAATTGTGTGGAGAGAGTGATTCTTATCAAATAATTGGCAAATTACGCACTTCTACTAAAGAAAGCAGTTAACAAAAACAACAACAACGAAAAGAAGAAGAAAAAACAACAAAGCAATAGAAACAAAGAGAACAACAACAATAACGATAACCTTTAACAAACTTAAATAACAATTCATGACTGTACTTTTTGTCTTTTTTTCTGCTGACGTAAGTAGGGATAATGTGTAGGAATGTTGATATAAATTTCGTCTGTTTACTGTAGCCTACTGGATCATGGACACTGAAAAGCAGATGTTATGAACAGACAAATAATAATATTTTAAAAAAAAATAACAAGAAATACGTAGAACGCCGTGTTTAAACAATTATATTAGTACAGATACAAATCTCCTCTCGGTCGGTTTACGCTTGTTTATAGTTGTAAATTAACTCGTTCTCCCCAGGTACCAAATCCCCACATGTTGGAGTTGTCCTCTGAGGACTGCATTACATTTCAGGAGACAGATCGACAATGATGGTTCAAGGGTGGCACCACCCTTGAACTATCATGGTCGAGACGGCATATCTGGCTGTGGTGTGTTGGGGCTGAACGAGTTAACTCAAGTTCCATTTCACAAATTTATACTAACGGCGGAAAGCTGCAAATAAACAAACGGTGGAGATACGGATCATATAACGAACCGACTCCCATTCTGGGAACATAACTGTTTACCTATACAATACCATAATGATTATGAACAATCTTGGGTCAAACACATTATCACTAAAACCATCTTTCGTAACGCGCTTTGTAACAATGTACCTATTGTTACAAAGCCTGGAATCTCACCATGCTTTTTTTAATTTTAAATCTTGTAACGAGCTTTGTACTAACCAAAGAAATTTGTTACAAAGCACGCTGAGATTTCAAGGAGTATGCACGTACGAGCTTTCTAACTGTTACGCTGTTACAAAGCGCGTTACAACAAAGGCCTTTATTGCCGCAGATAAAATGATATTGAGAGTGCCTGTTTATTTCTTTAATGACACTTTTTTTTCAACACAAGATTTATTAAACTCATTCTACCCCATCACCGAAATCATTAAATTTAGCCGTTGTCCTCTGAAGACTGCACTGCAATGCAGGACACAGATCGACCATGATAGTTCAAGGGTGATGCCAGAATAGCTTGGCGCCTATGGGCGCCAAGCTATTCTGGCATCACCCTTGAACTATCATGGTCGATCCTTATCTTCCTGTGGTGTGTCTTGGGTAGAATGAGTTAAACTCTATCTCAAGCTATGAAGTGCTTAGCTGGGATCAGTTGCATGAGTGAGCTTAGCCCTGCACCAGCCACTAAGCAAGGTGCTCCGCTATATGGCGAAACACCTTGCTTAGTGACTGGCGCAGGACTAAGCTTACTCACGCAACCGACCCCTGGACAGGAGCATCATGCTTAGGGGAGTGCCTTGGATTTAAGCCCACTCTGGCAACAGGGCATTGATGGCGCCACGCTAACCCTTGCGCTATTACGATAAGGCACTACCCCATACTGGGTGTCTCCCTCGATTCGAGTCGCAGCGAACTGAGGAAGACAACTAGTGTGGGGCACTACGCTAGAGCTTTTACGATCGACTCGCCTCCCGCCGTCTCACAGCTGAAAATGATTTACGTTATAAAGTCCGAATCTCTGCTTACAACAGCGTTATGATTGTATACATATTATTGTGTTTCACAATAGACGCGTCATGCTGTTAAAAATCATGACAGTTTACGAATGACGACAAACAGAAGTAAGCATTATCGCATACGTCATCACCATTGTCGCCGATCTTCCAGACAATCAGATGTCCTCTGTCTTCATACACATGCGCACGCGCGCGCTCACGTGCAAAATATAGAAACGGGTGGGGAGGATCGAGTGGTGAAAAAGAGAAGTGTTATCCCTCAAGCAGTCATATTCTGATGCTATCTCCCCTTACGAAGCCGACAGATTCCCTGAACAGCATCACAATTAAACCCCGTACCCTCCTTCGTCAACGGCGTAGTGAATTGTACAATGTCCATCTTCGGATGCATGAGGCAAAGATCCTCATGAGCCCTTGCTAAAAGCGAAGGTTCATGAGGATCTATGCCTCGTGCAGAGGTAAGGGCTTAGGGTTAAACAGCAAAGCTCGCGACGGGATATTTTTGAAATCCAAACAGGAAGCCTCATTAGATGGATAAAACGATTAAATTCTTACGTCGATGAGAATCAGTTTTGGCGGAAATTAACAGTCACGGCCGCTTTCTCTTGGGAGGAAAAATGCAACACGGCTGTTCTAGTCTGTACCACGGGAAGATTCAATTTTATGTGAAGTTTAGTTAAATTAGTTTGTAGTAAGTTAACGGCGAGGAAAAAAACCCCAAAAAACACAAACAAACCATTTTGTGACATTTGAAAAGGTTTCTCAAAGATAAATGCATAAATAAACAGACATATAAATAAATAGCCTATATTCTCTGAATAAACGAATGGAACGACAATTAAATAAATTATGAATAAATAGACAAATAATAATGAGCAAATAAACGTTTTGAGACGACATTTGAAAAAGGTACTCAAAGATAAATGCACAAAATAAACAGACATTATAAATAATTAGCCTATAGGCTCTGAACAAATGAATGAAAGGGCAATTAAGTACATTAATCAACAAATGAATAAATACAGGTCAGCCTTCAGTAATACGCGCATCAGAATATCGCGAAATTGGATATAACGCGCTCAGCTCTGTGGCTCGTGCGTAGACAGAAGAGCAAAAGTTCATTTGGCCGACTCCGGCCTTAGATGGCCCGCGCACGGCCGTGCGCGGGCCAACTAAGGCCGGAGTCGACCAAAGGACCTTTTGCCATACTTAGTGTGTGTGTTTTCCTTCATGATATGTTTTGTTATTTGGGTTTAACGCCGAGCAGGCGACTAAGGTTATCTCACGGAGGGTTTTTCTTCGTATGCCTATATAAGTCTAGCACAACACTGACGCGAACATCAATAACGTGGCAAGTCTTTTTGTCTCCCTGATTTCGCGACATAGTGAGGCTGACCCCACTACGCAAAGGTCCTGGGGGTCCACGACGACCGCAGTGGCTGTGCGCGGGCCAACTGCGGCCGTCGTCAGTGGGCCCGAAGACGATTTGCTCATGGGGACCTGTATGCAAACAAATGTCTTTTCCATCTTTTACGGTTATGACTGGAGATGTTCAGCTGTGTTTGGCCGTTCTGCCCTTCCTATGTTGACTGTATCTAGGTATCAAACCAAATGCTTAAGTATACGTGTTTTGGTCTGTGATTTTTTATGCAAAAGACGACAGCCGTATCGTCCAAAACCACAGATCAGCATACACATATACAAGCAGCAGCTAGGGAACTGAACAATGCATATATGCATGTACGCAAAGGTGTTGTTTTGGTGGTTTTTTTTGTTTGTTTGTTTGTTTTTGTTTGGGGGAGGGGGATGGACGGGGGAGGGGGGGGGGAGGGCCAAAAGGGATACATTTCTATCAACGGTATACAGTTTACTTACCCATTGCGAGGTATCCTTTTATGCCGGGGACGGGATTCCACATGTTGGACCCATAATGGTTGTACATTTCCATCCACATCATAGAAGAGTCAGAAGTCTGGAAGTAAAATGAAGAAGTGATACATTTAGCGTTCATACTAGAAATCATTGATGATATTGCAGATCGATGATATCCGTCCTTTTCCTGTGCGTTTCAGGTTCAAAATTCAAAATAAGATTGAATAAGTAAAACAAAATTGAGAAAAAGCACTTTTTTCTTTAAAAAATGACCCCCCAAAAATGAAATGAAATAAAATGAAATTTAAAAATAAAAAGAAAAGAAAAGAAAAGAGAGAAAATAAATCCAACATTCAGCCATGACTACAGGGGTATATGCCAAATCAGCTCGTAAAATCACTTAAACTTAAAGAAAAGTACTATTATTGTATTATGTCCCTGTGTTTTCTGGGACATCTCCGGGAGACTGATCACCCACGATAGCTCTAGGTACTGGGCAGTACCCTTGAGCTATCGTGGTCGATCCACAATCCCCAACAGTGTGCACCAGTCGTCCTTGAGCAGAGCGCGGTTTAAAGAAGTGCGCCATTTGGGGAAGTCATGAATACACATATATATTCCAGTGGAAAGTGGTACCGTGGCCAGAAAACTTGTACAAATAACCAACAATTGTAGAGAAATACGCCAGTGTGTCGCTAGGAATTCCCGCTATGAGGACCCGAGTTGCGGAACACATTTGTCTTGAAATCGGAGTCTGGCTAGTATGGGTGTGTTGCATTACGGCGCAGCGCTTAAAATTTGACAATGAAGCCAGCGATTCTCGTGAGCATGGAAGGGCA
>BTPG01000006.1:75644226-75666726 GCA_036245525.1 Semisulcospira habei
AGAATAGCTTGGCGCCCATAGGCGCCAAGCTATTCTGGCATCACCCTTGAACTATCATGGTCGATTCTTATATTCCTGTGGTTGTCTGGGGTAGAATGAGTTAAATCGAAACGGCTTTTTTTTTTTTTTTTCGTGTGCGAGGCAGAGACGAAAATAACTGATAGCCTGATCCTGATCAAGTAGCGGCATCAGTAAAATCTAGTCCCGGCGACTGGAAGGAACAGTAGAAAGGGAGCGAAGTGAAAGCTCGTTTTACGCGAAACTCCGCAGTCGCCTACCCCTGCCAGTTCCGAACTCTCGTGCTTTGGAGGCGCGGGTGACTTGGCGAAGGTCAGATGTCATGCGCTGAGAAACTGTGCACCGGAAATATGAGGCGTTGAAAGGCCTCCGTCTTCTGTGAGAGACGCGACGGAGTAGGATTTCATGCACTTTGTGATGGAGTCTTCACTATTTGATGAAGTCTTCATTCGGCGCTGATGGTGGAACAAACTGAATCTCATAGAGTGCACTTTCTGAAGGAGTCTTCATGCACTGACGGACGGGACGGTGGACGTAGTAGATCCCACATTGCACGTAAAAGAAAACCGCCGCTACCGACGCGCAAAGGGTTTCATGAAAATTTTGCATTTTACGAAAATGTTACTGTCTGTTGCCTTCTAGGACAGATGCGCCGTCAGTGTACTCTGTTTCTCTACGCTTGGGGTCTTGTCATAGAGCATCAGACTCTCTTAGTTGCCGGATCAACCACATTTTAAAAATGAAATAGATATTCTGAATATGACACTGTGATATCCGTACCAAAGTGTTGTTTGACATGAATTAAGATGACTGCTTAATTAAAAACTTTTTTTTAAAAAGCTAGACCATAAAAGACGCTTTCAAATCGAAAAACGACCTAAAGAAAAAGTGGCACTACAAAAGATCTTTTTGTACCTGAGGGTAGGGTTCATGTCGGGGTCCGAGCGGCATGTCGTACCCGCCGTGTGTAGCGGCCGTGGCCATGGCGCGCATGGTCTGCAGCTGACCAAACCTCTCGCGCTTCCGCCACTTGGCGCGACGGTTCTGGAACCACACCTGAAACACGACGACAGAAAAATAAATGAAATCTGAAGAAGCTTTCAAAAGTTCGTTAACACATTCTACCCCAGGCCCATAATCCCCAAATTTTGAAGTTGCCCTCTGAAGGACTGTATTACAATTCTAGAGACAGATCGAGCATGATAGTTCAAGGGTGGTGCCAGAATAGCTTGGCGCCTGTGGGCCTTGAACTAAAATGATTGATCTGTCTCCTAATCTGTAGCCGTGGCCTTCATATGACAATAAACGAATTTGACAAATTTCAGCCTCCGGATTTAATGGGTTACCTGAGACGTTCGAGACGTGCGGTATTCGGATACGCGGCTTTATGCCGCGTATCCGGATGCGGCACGTTTCGAATGAGTTAAGTGTCCCTGTATGTGAATCTCTGTGGTGTTCGATTCTATTTCTGAAATGCGTATGTCACGTATTCAAAGCCTGCCCCCGAACCCTCAGCCCCCCCCCCTGCCCCCCCCCCCCGGCCCCCCTCCGTTATACCACAGAGCTGGTGCAAAAGCTTCGCTTCAAAGTTCATCAGGCAGACCTTTTTATCTGCAAAAGGCAATGATTCTCACGAGCGCCTGCGGTCACACTGACAGGAAAATTTACCGACAACACAACAAAAGAAACACAACACAAAAACAAGACAAAACAAACCTAACCAAAACAAACCTAACCAAAACAAACCAAACCAAACCAAACCAAACCCCAAACAAACCAAAGAACCCCCCACACACACACACACACACACACCACCCCTCCTCCCCCCCCTCCCCCCCCCCCCCCCACAACAAAAAAATAACAAAAAATAAAATTTAAAAAAAAAATAAATAAATTTAAAAAAACATGAATAAATAAAATAAACCCAAACAAAACACTTTTATTAAGTTAGACACTATACCTTTCTCCTGTTTTTGTTTTTTAAAAATGCTTACAACAGTCGATTTGTTTTTTCATAACATGTACGCGCGATAAAACAAACCATACAGTTTCAGTCACCCCAGCAAACCTACACACACAAACTACAACCTGTACACATCCCAAACCGTCGTTTCATCGTGAGCCAAAGGTAAAGAGAAAAAGGATGCGAACATGTGAAGCCGATTTCTTGCCTCAGGTATCAAGTTAGCCCAATAATTGACAGCTAACCGCTTGCTTGTTGTCTTTTAAAATAAATGCGCCCGTGGCTGTTTATTTATCTGCCCTACGAGAGGAGCTAATTTCGTAATGTGTACAACAGTCACTCCAACGAATGCCTTCCAATGCCCGAGTAGGAAAAGTGTAAATTGGGTCAACGAGAGGCATAAATCCTCATGAGCCCCTGCATTGGCAGGGGCTTATGAGGATCTATGCCTCTTGTAGATAATAGCCGAACTGCGTTGCACGTGCCGTGTCAAAGCTAGACACTGGGGAAAAGGTCACAGTGGCAGAGAGACACACCGGCAGGACCGGTTCTGTCCCGACAGCCCCTAACCTCCACAAGACAAAGATCCTAATGTGTACCGGCAGCCAACTTGGGCGCATAAGCATCTGTGCCTCCGGCGGACTCCATGTGCATCTGTATTAGATGAACTAAGACGTGATAGAAATTTGGCCAACAATCGAACGTAGACTACAGACACCGAACCAAAGAACAGTCCTCCCCGACCCCATACCCAACTGCGGAAGGCATAGATCCTCACGAGGAATAGGGGGTTTCTGCGTTATCTATGTCTCATGCAGGTGAAAGGCTCAATAATTTCACATCGTACTGACGAGTGTGTGTTGGTGTGTGATTTTTGGACCTGACGGCTCCAAGCCGTCAGGTCCAAAATCACAAACCAACACACGAGTTCTGCTGACTGTTTCTGTCTGTGTTATTCGGAGGTAGGACGTTACGGGAGTTGAAGTGCAGAATGAAATATATAGACACTGAGCGGGTAGATATAGAAGGACGAAGACATGTGCTGTCAACCTGTGCTTGTTTGCATGTCCGTTTCTTGTTGTTTGTTTTTTGTTAGTTTTTTTTTTCCCCCATTGTCTCTTCTTCTCTGCCTTTGCTTTTAGCCAGGCTTTCCATTGCGTACTGCCCAGCAAGCAAAGGTCCTCGGGCCTGCGACGGCCGCAGTGGGCCCGCGAACGGCTGTTTTGTGTGGTGCTTTCTTGTTTTTATTTTTTAAGATTTGTTGTTATCAACATTTTTATTCAATAATCGTAATAATGTGTATTTTCTAACTGCTGTATATACGTGTTTGTTTTTCTTCGTGAGGACTGAAATGTGGAAAAGCGATAGGTTGTTATTTGTTTTTGTTTTTGTTTTTCGCTTGTTTTCTAGTTCCGCCTCTGTTGGTTTGGCTTGATATATTAAAATTGATTACGATGTCTTACGCAATGCTGTTCCATTGGTTTGTTTGCGTTTTATATGAATGTCAACTTGATACTTTAATAGTAATATTTACGCTATGTTTATGTGTTAAATTTTTGATTGTATTTTTATTTTTATTTTTATCAACAATTTATCTTTGACAAAACGAATCTCTTTCGCCATCGTATAGGCATCATCGATCTTGACGTTCTTGGCATTCAAGTAAAATAGCCGATAGTCGGCCAGGCTTTGGCCTCAGAGTGGGCTGCTGGGGCCAGTTGCATGAGAGAGCTTAGTCCTGCGCCAGTCACTAAGCAAGGTGCTCTGCTATAGCGGAGCACCTTGCTTAGTGGCTGGCGCAGGACTAACCTCCCTCATGCAACCCTCCCCAGGTCCCGCGCCGCGCACGTGGTGATCGTGCATCGCGCGTGTTCTGTTTGTTTTCTGTTAGTGTCCTGTTTACATGGCGTGTGTTCTAATCGGGTGTCGTTGCGCGCTGCATTCTTCCCCGCCCATTTGCATGTCCCACAAGCTCAGGCTCTGCCATCTGCGAGACTGAGGTATGGGATTCTCATGCGCAGGGAACCAGCACAAAAATCTCAGTCGCTCTGGTGGCTTCCAGTGGCCGCCAACCGGCAGAGCCTCGATCCGTACCACTTTTCAATCAAAGACTCAGTCCCGGCGGTTTGGACGTCAGTTTTAGTTGAAACCCTTTTGGCAGAGCTTAATTAACCCCTTTAGTGCCAGTGGACGCAGGATTTGTTTTTGAAATCGTTACGTGAAAGCCGTCAATGGAACATCGGATACAAAGTGGTTCCATCAAGAGGCATAGATCCTCATGAACCCCCGTAGTCTCGGGGGCTCGTGAGGATCTACGTTTCCTGCAGCTGGACTGATCGTGTTCATTTTTTTCTCGGCAGCAAACGGGTTAGTCCTTTCGCAAGAGCCCAGTTAATGCATGGCACTGTTTCTTTGAAATCTGCCTGATCCTGACAGGCAAAACAGATGAGTAACTGAAGCGCACTCTCACATGGTTGTTCTGCGTGGGGGTTCGAACAAGTGATGCTTTTCATGCATTGCTCCTTCAAAATCCCACGCAGAATGATTATCCTCCGGTGCCACTTCGCGCCGGAGTACCAGATACCGACCTATACGTCGAAGGTGTCTGAAAAGCAGACGACACTAAAAGCATGTCAGTCAGTCTCGGCGTAGACGCCGGAGGTGGTGGGCAGCAGGGCAGAGGGGGGTCATCCTGCCTAGTCAGTGACCAATAATTTCAACTTGTGGGGTGGGGGGGGGGGGGTACCCACAGAACAGAGGGGAGATGTGTTGGGAAAGAAGTATCGAAAGGGCACCTATTAGTAGTGTTATGGTCATGATAATATGTAAAGGTGGTTAAACTACGTTCGAAACGCCATATATAGCAATTTTCGAAGCCGGCGTCAGAAACAGATCGTGGGTTAAGACAGGACTATCAAAAGTCCTGCGTACTGTGGCTTTCCCACGGAAACCTCCAAAGGCCCCCCTTTACCCCCCCTCCCCGCCCCCCCCCCCCAAGATCCGACCCTGAAACGCTAAATGATTTGTCAGAAACCCTCTAAGTTTTGCCAAGTCAGTCCGGTACACGAAGATCCAGTCCGCTTTTTCTGTTTCAAAATTAGACAGGGTCGATCTATCCCATCAAGAGGCATACATTCTCATGAGCCCCTGCGATTCATGAGAATCTATGCCGCTTGCAGATGGAAGAGGGCGCATCTGTAGAGCCAAACGTTAGATCCCGTCAAAGATTGTGCCCCTTGACACTTTAATTCGCCTTCCAGGTCGTGTGCATGTGTGTTGAAAACTTGTCACTTTGCAACTGTTGCAGTGATCCATTTTGGAGGAAACACGTGGATGTCAAATTAGCGATAAAAGAAAACTGCTTCTTGGTGGTCGTCAATTCTGCCGACGAGGAGCTAGACTGAGAGTACCCCCTCAAGAACTTTCAAATACTGACGCGGCCCTGTATTTTTATGTCAAATTGCACGACCGAAAAACCTATATAAATTATTTCGTCAAAACCAAACATTGTCAAAGATATGGAAAACAAGTGTGTCGGTTCTTGATAGGGTATCCCGACCAAAGTCTGTCACGAATGGTTCAATGAAATACCGTAAATACACAAATGGTCAGTAAACAATTTAAAACTTCTATAATTGTTTTATTTGTGCGTCCTCATTTTGCGGCGAAGTAATAATGCAACCAGTACATTTATCCGGGCCTATTTGGCTCATCACAATATCAATGGTTATAAATGAAACATATAAACAAATAAAGATCAAAATTACTTCATTTCGCTGCCGCCGGGCAACGCTATACGACACTTCCGCAGCTACTGATGCTTACAGACGAAAACAACAGAAGCCCGCAAACAACACACTTTGAATTTGTTCACTAACCGGCAAATTCTCATCTAAGCTCGCGCGCGCTCGCACACACACACACACACACACACACACACACACACACACACACACACACACACACACACACACACACACACACACACACACACACACACACACACGCACGCACGCACGCACACACACACACACACACACACACACGCACACACCATCACACACACACACACACACACACACACACACACACACACACACACACACACAGACACACACACACACACATCGGAATGTCAGCATGGACACAAAAATGGAGCGGCTGCTGGTATGCGGTATGCGGGCGGTCGGGGTCCAGTGACCATGGGTAATGAGCTAATTGCTCTGTCCAATTTGGCAGGCACAGATAATGCAGTGGGGCGAGCTTATCTTTCACCTCCTCCATCTAAGAAAATGTAAGTCAATATGGGCTAGCAAGAGGCATAGATCCTCATAGGCCGCTGCATCTGCAGCGGCTCATGAGGATCTATGCCTGTTGCAGATGTGGTTTGTGTGGTTTTGTTTTGTTTTTTCTTTCTCCTTTCTGTCCCTGTTTTCTTAGGAATAAGTAAACTAAAATGCACAGGAAAAAACTACATCTCTTAAACACATCTTCTGAGAAAAAAACACCATTGTGCCCTTCTTTGCAAGCCGCATGCGGCTGCATAGGCCCGTGAGTATCTATGCCTCTTGCTGACAAACAGTTTTTACCGAGGAAGTGAAAAAAGCGCGGAGAAACCGGATCCTCACCTTCTCCGTCAGAATAACACACAGCTAGTATGACCGTGATGCATCGGCAGGGGCATATGAGATTACATTATGGCAAGAGGCACGACAGGGACGCGCGTGCGTATGTGCCTCATGCTGATGGAGACGTTTTGTTAAGGGCTAGATAAAGAGCGGAGGGAAACTGTATCTCTGATCTAATTATGATCTGTCGATAGGTTTGCGCACAAAAGCGTCTCAAGGCTCGGCTGTGATAAGATTAGCTCCCCTTCTCCAGGCTCCAGGAGGCGCCACTGTGGCAGTGAGGACTAGATGCAGCGGGTTACTGCTGTTGAACGTTTTTCTAGCGTCGTAGACGGTTGGAATATGCTGTTCAGTGCAGACCAAAGAGCATAAAGGCTAAGCTATAGCGTAGTTTCTATACTCTTTGGTGTTACCCTTGGTATTATAGTATGACAAGGTCCTCGGGCCCACGACGGCCGCAGTGGGCCCGCGCACGGCTGTGCGCGAACTCACTGCTGCCGTCGTGGGTCCGAAGACGTTTTGTTACACCAAAGAAAATCACTCCGTCAACGTTGGAAAAGCACGAAAACCAACACTGAATTAGATCGCTGTAACTACCTGTTTCTATCGGAGATAAATATTCCTAGTAGCATCAAGTCGCCCGGTCAAGACACCGATAAAAAGGTCAAAGTTTAATCGGTCGGAGTTTCGATTTTACGCGTCACGGTATGTGTGCAGGTGTAGAATTACTTAAACCTGGATTTTTAGACGTCGTGTATTTTCTTATATAAAGAAAATTACTGACTGACATTTATCTCGTTTAACCAAGACTGTAAATTTTTTTAAAAAAAAGATTTTCAGAGGTTGAGGATAGGGCGGGGGTTGAGAAAAATCGAGCGGGAAAAAAGTAGATCCGTGGCCGTTTGAAGTAAATGGATCACAACAAGCAAAGACCAAATCCCTTCTCTTTCTCTTCAGTAAACACCGTATGCCTGCAAGGGGAATAGATTTTCAAGAGGTATGTGAGGGGTCACATACTTCTTGTTTTCATCTATGAGTTTAAAGGCGAAGATACTCGTTAGACGTTAACCCTTTAGCTGTCGCTAGCCAAGGGGTTAACAACATTAACTTTTTCGAAACGTCTCGAAAGAGTTCAGTAATGGATGGTCTCGACAGAAGTCGTGCAGAAGAAGCCTAGAATCTCTCTGAGAGGCACAGGGCCGCACCAGCCGCCGCTGATGCAGGGCCTTAGGCCGCGAATCCGGATGCGACACGTCTCGAAAGAGTTCAGTAATGGATGGTCTCGACAGAAGTCGTGCAGAAGAAACCTAGAATCTCTCTGAGAGGCACAGGGCCGCACCAGCCGCCGCTGATGCAGGGTTGACTCATTCGAGACTGTGACGTGCCGCCTCCGGATACGCGGCTTAAAGCCGCGTATCCGGAGGCGGCACGACTCGAGTGAGTTAAGATGGTGTAAACCTCTCGCTTTGATCGTTTTTATCTGCGGAGGATTACACTCACACCCCCAGCGTTTCTTCCACGTAAAGAAATCCGTGATTTTGGGCCTTACGTCTGGAAGCCGTAAGGTGGAAAATCTCTAGTCACAGACTAGCAGACACACACATAAATGCTAGTGAGATACACTTGATAGAGATACACTTGATAGAGTCCGCGGCTGCAGGAGCACATGAGATTCTACCACTTTTTCCAGACGGAAGGGAGTTCACAATGTGCATCAGTGTGTGTGTGTGTGTGTGTGTGCAAAGTGTTCACACGGGGATAAGTGCGTGAAAATCCGACTGAAAGTCTATACTACTAGCGTTGCCGGAGACACGGCGCCGCACAGACTAGCTACTTTCTTTTAAACCTGAGACGGCCCATTCAGACGATCCAAGACAATCCAGTCAACAAAACAAAAACAACATCAAACGAACACAACAATAACAACAACAGAATAAGCCGTCTCTAAGAAAGCGGCTGAGCATGAATATTTCCGAGCCTTTCTATGATTTGTGTAATGACGAGCAAAAGAAACGCGATGTTTATGGAATCATCGGAAACACTTTAAATTAAAGGTCAACCACAGTGCTTGGTGAAAAAGTTTCTGCTGAAAGAACTTTACTAAATAATACCAGATGCAAAAAAATCGGTAAGCAAAGCTCTACCGTTTAATAGATATCGATCACTGAAAGTGGGATTTCCTACCTGTAATTAAGGGTAAGGGAAGTAATAATCTGAAACGCAGCTATCGCTGATGTCCCCTCGCAGTGACGTCAGCAGCTGTATACAATGGCCGACTGCGAAGAAGTTACAAGCGAGACAAGCAGTGTTTCTTCACTCGATTCTTTACTCGATCTGTCGTGTTACAGCAGTGAGTTTGGATGTGTGAATGACCCTATTAACACTGTGCAACCTTATCAGTTTGAACCTGAGGCTGAGCTGCCCAATGCCGAGTTTGAAGAAGCACCCGACAGAGACGATTTGAGCGAGTCTCTCGAACGCATGCTGTTTACCAACTGGTAAGAAACTTGTTTACATGTTATCAAAGAGCTATGTCTATGATGTTATATAGTGTGTGGCTAGTCTTATTCAAGTTACTCGTACATATGTATGTTGAATCGATGGCGGTAGAACTTGTTTTGCAGTCAATAATTTGTAAAGTTGTGCGATGTTTTAACTTTCGCTCTTGATTGCAATTCATACAGTCATGGTCCCACTCAATCATTGCTAGCAGTCCCCCTCACTAAAACTAGCCAAATGAGTACACAAATGTGTGTGTGTGTTATTCCAATGGATTATAATTTATTGTTTTGCCAAGACCTATTAGTCACTACCATGATAGTCCGTTTCAGTAGCTTGTAGACTGCAAAGAACTTGAAGTTGAACTGACCTTGTAAAAAATTGTGTGTGTGCAGGTGTCAGTGTGCAAACTGTGTTGGCATGGGCTCGATCCGGGAATGCCGCTGTTGTCAAGAAATTCCAGAAATGGAATCACTGACAGTAAGCGCAGGAGTGGGCTGCATCACCGACCATCCTGGCTTCAGCTCAGTGTGCTTGGACCTCTACGTCTTAGAGACCTGCTATTCCTGGTACAACCAGCAGTATGGGAGAGCTATACAGGATGCTAACGAGTAAGTTATATTTCCGTTATAAATTGTAATCATGATGCTATAAATAGGTTTGTGTCATAAATATACACAAATAAATAATACTACTAATAAAATTAGGATCTCACCTATATTTGACACCTTACTCTCTAATTCAAGCGATCGCTAATTTTCAACTCTAACACTAGCCCAAACCCTAACTCTGAATCCGATTTAAGTCAGGGGTTAGGATAAAGGACAAACCGTTAAATTCAATTTTAGGGTTAGGGTTTGGGCTAGGGTTAGAGTTGAAAATTAGAGATAGCTCGAATTAGAAAGTAAGGTGTCAAAGATGGATGAGATCTTAAAATTATAATAATAAAGAAAATTTATACCGTGCATTTTCCTGAATAACAATTCAATTTAAAGCGCACTCTCACACATTAATAAAAGTCATACATACAGATAATTACACACACATTCGTATTAAGAAAAGCAAGGTGGGAGATGTGGGGTGGGGGTGGTGGTCAATGAGATGATGTTAGATATTTATACATTAGCCAAAAAATATATATATAAATTTATGATGCCACATTTAAGTTTTAACAGAAATATTTTCGAGATAGGTTTTAAGATTTGACTTAAAGTGGAAATTACTGGGATGTTTTGAACAACAACAGTAATAAAATAAAAAAATAAAATTGTCAGACATTCATTTTGATGTCAAGATATTTAATTTATTTGCATGTGCTAATTCTGAGAAAAAGTAATATTTAGAGACACGCCAGTGACCTTCAAAATTGTGTCGTTATATCCGGTTGACATATTATCCAACGGGCCGAATATAAGGATTTTGGCCGGGACCCAGCTTTTTGTGTCTTCATATCCGGATGTCGTTATATCCGACGTTGTACTAACCGGCTTTGACTGCACATTGATTGTTTACTGTCGTTATTACTGTATATTATTATTGTATGCTTGTTTTTCTTTCCAGGCGGTATCGGTATGTAGCTTACCGCATGCTTGTGCGGTGGATCTGGAAGTGGCTGGGGAGGGACATCAGGGTCACCTTACCAGCTTGTGCGGTAACAAGAATCCGGAAACAGTTTCCTAGCGCAGATGGGCAGTACACTGGTTATAGGGACCCAGAATAATGTGACAATACATTTGACAGCACTGGCCCATTTTTGCATCCTTATGTGTTTCCAATATATTTATAATATACTGTCATTATTATTATTACATGGACGAAAAAACCATTTTGATGTGTGTTTGTAGTCTGTTCAGCTTGTTTTACGCGCTGGTTTAAAAAAAAAAAGAAGTGTGTTTGCATTTATTTATAATTTATAATTATGAAACAGAAGTGCAACACTAAAATCATGTGTAGTTTGTAACATACATGTAGTGGCAACACAGTCAAAGCCGGTTAGTACGATATAACAACAGCCAGATATAAAGACACAAAACCTATATCCGGCCCGTTGGACACATCAGCCGGATAACGACACGATTTTGAAGTTCCCGGGCATGTCGTACTATCCGGCTTTGACTGTGTGTTGTGTGCAAGGTGTGTGGGAGTATTTTTGGCTTTTACCATTTTGGAATGTATATAAAAAGTTTCTAAATAAAATGAAGTTAATACTGCCATTGTGAAACCCACCCTGGTTTTTGTGTCACGTTGGATGGCGAAAGTGGTCAGATTTACTTCATATTTAGATTGTGTGGTAATGTCTCATACCTCATTCATACCTCAAAGTCATAGAAACCAGTAGTTATAGGTTCTCACTTGCAGAGCCAGGTCTGCTCTTTTCAAACTCTTGTCATCAAGTAATGTAAACAAACATTCTACAGTACACAACTATATTTATAATAAATTCAACAAACTTACTCTTCAATTTTCATTTACGTTCCATCTTGTCTCAAGTAACCAACCATCTACGCACACACACATACATTCACAGGCACATTCATCCATTCTTTCAGATATCATCCAGTCTATCAGATAATGAAAAGCACAATCATTAGTCCCCCACACAGCTGATTAGCTAACAGTTAAATTTACCACTGAAAGTCAATACCTGTAAAACGTTGTCTCAAAGAAGTAATATAATAATAATAATAATGTTTCGGCGAATCGGCTCAAAGCGCCGCGAACTGCACCCAACACGCACGCTCACGTGACACACGCATTCACTCTGACGACAAAAATAGTACAAGACAAACACAGGATATTTACGTGGTGCAAAGGGTCAGCTCAGCTACTGAGTTTTCGGAAATTTTGATCGCTTGTATTTGAAATTTATAAAGTGGCCTGAAACCGGTACCAAAGTGGAGGGGGAGGAAGAACCGGAGTACCCGGAGAAAGAACCCCCGGCGGTCCGCCCGAATTAACGGTGACACTAGAAGAGAAAAATCCGACGCCGAAACCAGGTATCGAACCTCGCACCTTTAGCATTGGTGGCAGGCGCCTTAACCACTGCGCCACGGACCACCCTGTACACACACATTTAAGCATTCAAGTATCAAAGTATGTCACACATTTGACATTTGAGCACATGTTTACATACTTGACCAACTAATGCACACCTGTACACAAAAATTGACGGCAAAATTAAAAAATAGTAAAGTAATTTTTAAAAAATTAATATGACAAACGAAATAGAGCGGAGAATAAGATTGGTAACAAGCGATACAATCTGAGTAAATGCTCGTGAACCCTAGATGCAAAGTCCATTTCAATTGAGTTTCACGCTTGGCAGTCACCTTTTTGGTCTGAATTGAGTTTGGCATAGCGTGATCGTGACTGGCGATTCAAAACTGCATCCTCTTTTGCTGGTCTTGGGAAAGAGGCAGCTAGGGGTGGAGGGCACTGCACAGGTTTTGTCAGGTCTAGTTGAAGTTGAAGCAGTACTAGTAGGCCTACTACTAGTAACTTGAGTCACTGTTGCTGTTGTTGAGGTGCTTGCTGCAATGGCACGCGGACTTTGGATCGTTGGAACAGAGCCAGGCTTTAATGTCCGTATTGTTTTCATCCCAAAGCTCCGCATTAAAGTGGCACTTGGGGGGTAGCAGTCTTCAGCGAAGTGTTTTGCGCAAATTGTTGACGACGCAGTTGGTGTCCCGTACTTCGGACCGAAGTTTACACGCTTTTCCTGCACGAATCTCACCCACTTATTTCGCACGTCTTCGTTTTTTGGAAACCTATGCAATGTTAACCCATCCGCTTGTTTGTTTGTACAACCTCCAACGGCACAATATAGGCCACTGCTCTTCGTTTTCCTGCATTTTGGTAGAGAAGGGGCACTATCAGACTCCATATTGTCTACAGCAGTTGACGTCACGAGCCATGTGGTCACGTGAGCGGGCTTTTCGAAGGTGCAAAAGTTTATTCGAGTAAGTAGATTTTATTCAATATTAAAAAAAGGCAGTATTTTTCGGGAAAAAGTTGTTCGGCATGTGACTTCTTTTATTATGTAGATATTTTGTGCTCAGTTTTATGTTTCAATGATGTTGACCTTTAAAAAATGTCGCATTTCTTTTGCTCGTCAGTATACTTTATGTCTCCAGCCCGTACGGTCCAATCTGGAGCTGTAAGATACAGACATCGCCACTCCCCCATATTATGTCACAAAAACTTACAGACAGCATTGTTTTCAACTTACGGGGCTCTGTATATTATGTGAAAAACTAAATGTCTTTGCACTTGCAAAAGTTATTTGCACAACACTACAAATTTTGTACCCAAAGATCCAAATTGATTGCAAAGTCACACCGAGGATTCAATTTAAAAACGAAGATGGGAAAATAACAATATTTAGGGCACAGGCCTTCATAAAGTGCACTGAACGCCTTTTGTGAGCGTTTCACTCTGTGACCTTTCCCCATTTTCTTCACAAAGTTATACGACTTTCACCTCCAAAGCGAAAATTAGGAAGGTGGACATAACATGATGGCTCAAACGGCCGTCATTCTTACGTCTGAATTTTGCATGATAGCCAAAGGCAAGAGTCTGCTGGGGATTAACCAGGCTCCAAGCCAATCAGTCACTACTCTTGGGCTATCAACAACATGTCCGTCAGTAATTCTAGAAATGCGATTGTGTGCTTTTTAAGCAGATTGGCTTTCTTTATGAAATCGTTTCTTTTCCACTGTTCTCTGTTAGTGCCCACGCTTAGGCTTTTTTTCTGGGACAATCGTAAAAAGAACAGCCGAAAGCCTCTTCGGTCTGAGGATCAACTAGATGTAAATACGAGACGACAAGAGGCATATATCCTCATGAGCCCCCGCAATTTGAGGGGGCCCATGAGGATCTATGCCTCTTGCTGAAGAAGGAGTTTTTGTCAGCCTTGCGGTAGGAAGATAGAGAAGGCATTTAAAGATCCTGACATAACATAAAAGCGCGCGCTCATAATCTCATTCATTATGCAACATCAGAGAGCGCGCACCAGGGGACACCAATCAAACGGCGAGCTAGCGCCCGTTGCATGCTGGGAAGGCTGAAGGATCTCGGGAAGGAGATATAAAACTTGGCGCCCGCGGTGTCTCGGAGATGGCAGTCGGGTACTTGAGGTTCGAGCTTTTTTCCTGTGAAGTTTCAGAACTCATTGGCACCGATGTGAGGCCTGTGTTGGTATGTGATTTTGGGCCAGAGTCACAGACCAACACGTAATATAGGCCTATGTGTTATGTTGGGGTAAGACTAAGAGAGAGTGGGAGAGATGGGGATGATGATGATAAAACGTTTCTTTCAGGGTTGAGTTTTAGGTAACATTGCCTCTCTTAAAAAGTGTCCTACAGACAGAGGGAGAAAACGTTTTAATTATTGTTAAAACGTTTTATTAAAGGCTAAGGCAGTTTTGCATATTACCGCCGGTCTTACAGAGAGAGGGAGAGAGAGAGACAGAGGGAGAGATGAGATATGCGACACGTAACTGTGGTAATTCAGAGAGAGAGAGAGAGAGAGAGAGAGAGAGAGAGAGAGAGAGAGAGAGAGAGAGAGAGAGAAAGAGACTATATATGTGACACGTGACTGTCGTAATTTGCTGGCGCAGGACGTTTGTTCGTGCATCGTGACTGAAGAATGTTGTACAAAAGCGTGCACCGTTACAATATTTTTAAAAAAATAGCCCTATGTTTTTAATCTGACTTTGGATTCGTGATTTCATGATGTGCCAAATAAGAGCTTTTGGGAATTTTGGACCTTACGGCTGAGTCACAAGGTCTAAAGTTACATAACAGCCTTAACGTCCAAATCATTTGCTAGCACACAAATGAATTTATTGTGACGTCATGACGAAAACTTGTTGTCTCCCTCGATTCGCTACCGCTGATAAGCTGTAGCAAATCGAGGTAGACAACCAGTGTGGCAATGACGATAACGCTAACACCCTACCTAGATCCCCTTTCACGACAACAGACAGAAAGAGAGAAGAAAAAAGGCTCATCACAAACGCACACCATCCTGGCCTCAGTATTAAACACTGCTAAAGCTAAATTAGCATTTACACCTATCGGACCAACACCATAATTTTGCTAGCGTTTGAAGAGGTGTATATCACATAGACATCTCGGCTATTACCATGTTGTGCTATATCAAAATTCTGCGGGTTTATAGTCTAGGCAAATCTGGTTGTCTCCCTCAAGTCGGCTACCGCTGATCAGCGGTAGCGAGTCGAGGGATACAACCAGTGTGAGTGAAGGCCATAATCGTACTGGCTCCTCTTTCCATTCACTACTGAGATCACTCGGCATACCGATATATTTTGCCCACGAGCGCAGAGGAATTTGAACACTTGATGTAAAGCCGCGACAAAGGAGGATACTCAATGCTGACATTTTAGAAAGACATATTAAACATTCACACAGGTTGTTACGTCCATCGTTATTTGAACACCAAAAGCATATACATACACATAAAATCTTAACGGGAAGCACAAACATTTGTTTTAATTAAAAAGAAGAAAAAAGACGAAAACCGGAAGTCATTGTTCCATTATTCCCAAACAATTAAGCATATCCATGGGACATGATACAACTCATATCGAGATCGTCCTTATCATGCCTACTCGATGCCTATCAATATCAAACTAATACCTATACTTTTCGTACCCATATTCGACGCGGTACATCCCGATAATAAACAAGCCGTACTATCATTCCCTGCGGCGTTTATGTGGCGAGAGAGGAGGCCCACAAAAACGCTTTCCACATGCTGCCTACAGGCATGTATTCTCATTGGCCCTTGCAGCTGCATAGTCTCGGCCGGGGTAATCTGAACTTTTTAGTTCTGGTTGTGTTTTAGTCTCATTAACGTACATCTATGTGCTGCAGAAAAAGGAAATGATCTGAGTTTAAGTTTCGTAAATAATAATAATAATAATAATAATAATAATAATAATAATAATAATAATAATAATAATAATAATAATAATAAATAAATAAATAAATAAATAAATAAAATGCCGAAAACGCAATCTGTTTTCTTTTTCCTTCTGCAAAAGTCACAAATTCTCATAAGCCCCTGCTGTAGGATCTGCGCCTTTGCCTGGCGCGCTTTCGTGTCTGTTGACCAACCTCAGCATCAGTAACCGTCGAGCTGAAGTCTGCGAAAAAAATACGAACATTTTTTTCTGAAAGTGTTTCCTTTGAGTCTGCAAGAGGCATAGATTCTCATGAATCTATAATCGTCCAGGTCAAGTCTGCGAAAAAAACACCCGAAAATTCAAGAGTTTCCTGTGAGTCTGCAAGAGGCATAGATTCTCATGAGCCCCTGCAAAGCAGGGGCTCATGAGAATCTATGCCTCTTGCAGAAGGCAAGAAGACTTCGAAACCTAAACCCCTTTGACCCTTCGACAGAGAGAAATCGGGGTTCCAAGTACGGAAACTGAAGGCGGAGAAAGCAATCTCGGTCCCCGCCACTGTGACGCCAAGCTACAGGGATGTGCGCTCAGTCGCTACTGCCAGTCGCGCCGCATTAATGAAATTAGCGCTAATTAAACACGCCTACCTGCCTTGCCTGATGCCCTGGAAACAGTGGTGGAAGAAAGACAGACAGACAGACAAACAGACAGTAGAAAGATATTGCGCAAATATTCACATTTAGTCGGCATGTACGACTGAAATCGCGCACAAAAGGCCCTGAAAACGGCGGAGGAACTTAAGAGAGCACGACTGAAGGGAATGGACGTGACGGGAGGGGGAGGGAGGTAAGGGCCAAGATATTTGGGACATTTGTGGGCTGGTCTGTGATTTTGGACCTTAAGGCCTTAAGACCGTCAGGTCTCAAAAATCACAAAGCAGCACATATTTTACTTTTTTATATTTCCAGTGGAAACCATTGCCCAATTTTCTGTAACAGTGATGATGGCAGACATGGAGAGAGCAGTGGGGATGGAGATCTCACACAGATGCTATACTGAGCTGCGATATATTGGATCCTTGCAACACGAGGGCCTTTTGCGCTTTGGGGAGAGAGAGAGAGTGAGAGATTGCGGCGCAGAACCGTAAAAGATCTATAAGAGGAGGAAAACCTAACGGCCACCCGCGGCACCCAGAGAGTGGAAACTGATACCTTTAATCGTGTTCGAGGAAGAAGAAGAAGAAGATACCTTTAATCAGGGCCGGAGTCGTCTTCAAAGCGACAATTTTCAGGTCTGCGTGTCGATCAGCTTAGTATTTGATAAATGGTGTCATAATTTATGACCGCAGACCTACACAATATATACTGTCGGAAAGGATTCATACAATATATATTAACCCATTTAGACCCAACGCACTACGGCAGGAGATGGATCGACAAGATAATTCAAGGGTAGTGCCAGATTAGCTTGGCGCCTCATGGCGCCACGCTAATCTGGCACTACCCTTGAATTACCATGGTCGAGCCATCTCCTGTAACTGGTACATAATCATTAGGTAAGGTGAAATAAGTCAAACATCACGAGGTCAAGCAAACGGAAACGGGACCTACTTCAGACAATAAAAGGTTAATAGTTCGCTATATTCCTTCATAAATGTTTTTGGTATGTTTTGCAATAAAGCAAACGAGAAGACGAACAGAAAATTCTTTTATTTTACGTCATTCAAACTTTAGAATTTAAGTCTTTTTCCAGCAATACAATATATGACATACTAGGAACATTTGTTTTTTATATATATATATATATATATATATATATATATATATATATATATATATATATATATATATATATATATATATATATATATATATATATATATATATATATATATATATATATATGGTACCAGCCGATTCAGGAGCAGCCTTGCAAGAATTTTCCCAGCAATGGACAGCAGGGTGATTCCCCGATAGTTGGAACAGTCGGACTTCTCGCCTTTGTTCTTGTACAGGGTGATAACGACAGCATCACGGAGATCCTTTGGTAGTGTTCCTTCCTCCCAGCAGCAGAGAAAGAGGTCATGGAGCTTGTTGTGCAGTGCTGTGCCTCCATGTTTCCAGATCTCTGGCGGTATTCCATCAATGCCTGCTGCTTTGCCACTCTTGAGCTGGTGGATGGCTGTGAGGGTCTCTTCAGCGGTGGGCGGTTCGTCCAATTCAACCTTTACTGGGAGTTGTGGGATTTGTAGGACGACTGCTTCTTGAACAGTGCGCTCAGCGCTGAAGAGGCTCTGAAAGTACTCCGACCAGCGGTTCAAGATGGAGGTATTATCTGTGAGGAGTGCCTGGTCATTCGCGCTTCGCAGGGGACTTTGTACCAGGTGCCTGGGGCCATACACTGCTTTCAGTGCTTCGTAGAAGCCCCTGTAGTCACCATTGTCAGCGCAAAGCTGGGTCCTCTGTGCAAGTCTGGTCCACCACTCATTCTGGAGATCTCTGAGCTTCCGCTGGAGACTGCTGCAGACGAGGCGGAAGGCAGACTTCTTCACAGGGCAGGAAGGCTGGGCTAGGCTGCTCCTGAATCGGCTGGTACCTGCCATCGCTGAAGACCACCTCCCAGAGGGCCAGTGTGGCTTCAGAGCAAACAGAAGTACCACCGATATGGTCTTTGTACTGAGACAGCTTCAGGAGAAGTGCCGCGAGCAGAACAAAGGGCTGTACGTAACGTTTGTCGACCTAACAAAAGCGTTCGACACTGTGAGCAGGCAAGGCATGTGGCAGATCCTGGAGCGACTTGGCTGTCCCCCAAAGTTTCCTCAGCATGATTGTCCAGCTACACGAGGACCAGCAAGGCCAGGTCAGACTCAACAATGACCTCTCAGAACCATTCCCTATTCTCAACGGCGTAAAGCAGGGCTGCGTGCTGGCACCGACCCTCTTCACCATCTTTTTTAGCATGATGTTGAAGCAGGCCACAGTGGACCTCGATGATGACGATGCAGTGTACATCAGGTATCGTCTCGATGGCAGCCTGTTCAACCTCACACGACTGCAGGCCCACACGAAAACCCTAGACCAACTAATTCGTGAGCTGCTTTTTGCTGATGACGCTGCCCTTGTTGCACACACAGAGAGAGCCCTGCAGCGCATCACGTCCTGCTTCGCAGACGCTGCCCAGCTCTTTGGACTCGAGGTCAGTCTGAAAAAGACAGAGGTCCTCCATCAGCCGGCACCCAAGACAGTGTATCCCCCTCCTCACATCACTATTGGCGAGTCTGAACTTAAGTCAGTGCACCAGTTTACTTACCTTGGCTGCATTATCACGTCGGACGCCAAGCTGGACAAGGAGCTTGACAGCAGGCTGGCAAAAGCGAACAGCGCTTTCGGGCGACTTTTCGAGCGGGTGTGGCACAATCAACAGCTGAAAACAGGCACCAAGATCAGCGTGTACAGAGCTGTGGTCCTCACCACCCTGCTGTATATGGTTCCGACTCCTGGGCCCTCTACCGCAGCCAACTACGACTCCTCGAACGCTTCCACCAGCGCTGCCTGCGCACCATCCTGGGCATTCACTGGAGTGACTATGTCACCAACGTCGAGGTCCTTGAACAGGCTGAAACTGTGAGCATCGAGGCTTTGCTGCTGCGGACACAGCTCCGCTGGGCGGGGCACGTCTCCAGGATGGAGGATCATCGCCTACCAAAGATCACCCTGTTCGGCGAGCTTGCTACTGGACACCGTGACAGAGGGGCACCAAAGAAGAGATACAAAGACTGTCTCAAGAAGTCACTTAGTGCCTGCCAAATCGACCACCACCAGTGGTCTTTGCTTGCTGTGGACCGTGACACCTGGCGCTCCACCATTTACAAGGCAGCTGTCTCCATTGAGGACTCTCGCAGAGCTAGCCTTAAGGACAAGCGGCTCAGGAGAAAAAACAGAGATGCCGCAACTCAGAACCCTGGCCATACCTCCCCCTGCAGCCACTGCGGTCGAACCTGCCTGTCCCGGATTGGCCTCCGCAGCCACGAACAAGCCTGCAGACGTCGTGGGCAACTCCTATAAAATCTTCGTTCGCGAAGTCAAGCCAAGATATATATATATATATATATATATATATATATATATATATATATATATATATATATATATATATATATATATATGTATATATATATATATATATATATATATATATATATATATATATATATATATATATATATATATATATATATATATATATATATAATATTGCGAACTATACTCTCATTATTTTCTGGAGCAGGTCCCTTTTTCCGGCTGTTGAAAATAGTGCAGGTCAATGTCTGTGACTCCGGACTTTTCGGCTTTCATCCGCAAGATCCAAAATTACAGGCCAGATCACACTATACAATTGTTTTGGTCATCGTCACAGACCGCTTCACACTTGTGAACCTGCCATCAACGCCATCACCAAACACATCATTGTATTATATTAGTTTTGACACTACACAACGCAATCTCCTTGCTTTTTGCCCCGGCCTCCGATCATGCACGGCATCCCACACTGGTTGTCTCCTTCGATTCGCTACCGCTGTCATCGGGGAGACAATCAGTGTGCATTCACCCTACTCATCTAAGCTCCCTCCCCTTCCACTCTATCTCTATTCCCCACCCCCATCTCTTTCTCCTTCCTTCCTCACCCCCTTCCCTCTCTTCCCCACGCCAGTGTTGCATTTCGCGATGCACGTGGTGGACATTTGTGGCACTAGCGGAGCCGCTATTGGGGAAATCCGGGTAGCCCGTCCACCGCTGCCTGTCTACCACTGCCGCGTGTTTGTCTTGTACCCACCGCCGGGTAGACGGTGTGGTAGGGTTGGGGTAGGGGTGGGGGTGGGAGAGCGTCAGTGTCTGGGAGAGGAAGAAGCAGGTTTCCATTTGAGAGATCTTTTGAGTGGTTGACACGGTTCCTATTCGTGTGGCCCAGTGAAGGCACTGAAAAGACGGCGGTATGTTCATTTTTCGCGAAAAGCAAGATTTTCATTTTTCAATTACAATGACAATCTCTCCAGAGGCGAATCAGTGACCTCTGAGGGAAGGGGGTGTTCAAAATTTTTGTTTGGGACCTTCAAAAGGCCTCCCAGACGCTAGACCTTGCTTGCAGGGGCCGAAAAACCGAAAAGCTGGGGATAAGCGGGGGTGGGGGGGAGAGAGAGAGAGAGAGAGAAGGCGCGAGCGTGACTCTCACCACTCGCCAAAATATCAAACAGGGGGTGGGGGTGGGGGGGGGGTGGGCGGGGGGGGGGGGGGTAAAGAACGTATCAGAACTCGCCAAAATATCAACCGGAGGAGGGGGTCCAAAAAGCATTGTAACGAATTTTGGGTCGCGGGGGTTGAGGGGAAGGGGGGGGGGGGGTCCTGAACCCCCAGATCCGCCCCTGCTCTCTTTTCACAAACAATGGTCTTTCTGACGTTATACGTGTGTATGAGAGTTTTGGAGTCTATTACCTAACTTTGCGTTTGTATACTTTCAAATTCATGTTTAGTATTTATGTTGGTCTTGCTGCCTGTTTTGCCCTCGGCAAAGGGCAGTATAATAGTCAGCCTAAACTCTTATACAAGCACAACATGTGATGTATGGTATGCTGGCTCAGTGTACATGTAGTGGTGGAGAGATTAATTCATTCGAGACAAACGGCATCCGGATACGGGGTTTAAAGCCGCGTATCCGGATGAAGTTCGTCTCGAATGAGTTAGTGCTGAGAGGGGAGCATCATAAATGAAAATAGACGGAAAAAAATATGTTACCCCCGACCATGTGAGAACTGACTAACGACCGCTCACTTATAGAAATATACATAGATTATAACTGCTCTGCAGAAGCTGAACAGTCTCTGTCCTTTTCTTTTGCTTGTTTACGCTTGTGATCCTGTAGACAAGGGAGGTTTTCAGCCATGGGGATTCGGCCTAAGATCAGACATAGCGCCGTTATAGTCGCTCGCCTTTTTATCCAAAGCGACAGCAAGCTGTGAAGCAGAGAGCAGAGAAAGAATTATGGAGAAAAGGACATAAATGGACGTAGAGAAGGAGGTATACGATTTTCACTCACACAGCGGGTCCTTACTCCTCTTCAAGAGGCCGGCGTAGATCTTCATGAGCCCCCCGCAAGTTGCGATGACACATAAAGATCTATGCCTCTAGCTTAACACGTGTAAGTCAATGTTCTTCAGATAGGGAAAATGGGAAATTGTCAGTGTATCATAAATTTGGAACATGAGCGAATGTGCAATGAAGAAATTCGTGTGTGTGCGTGCGTGCGTGCGCGTGTGCATGGGTTCGCGCGTGTGTATATATGTGTGTGTGTGTGTGTGTGTGTGAGTGTGTGTGTGTGCGTACGTGCGTGCGTATGTGTATGTGTGTGTGTGTGTGTGTGTGTGTGTGTGTGTGTGTGTGTGTGTGTGTGTGTGTGTGTGTGTGTGTGTGGAG
>BTPG01000006.1:75671726-75706726 GCA_036245525.1 Semisulcospira habei
CACTTTACTGTAATAGAAGACACGTCATACTGACACTGATTTAACGCAGCTCAAAGACATTTTTACTGATCGGCCAAGATATGCAACTTACCTATTTACATATACGTCACTATCAATAGCTTACTAATTCTTGTAAGTTTTAGTAGTATTGTAATTATTCATTGGTTGTGTTTTTTAACGCCGAGCAGGCTACTAAGGCTATCTAACGGTCGTACCGCAGTAAAGCAGACTGAAGAGTGACAAGGAAAACCATAAACAGAAATGTACTAGGTGTTTGGTGTCAACATAAAACAGAAAAAAATGAACGGCCTTGGATCTGGTCCCGCCTGCAACGATTATTGCATAGCTGCTGACCGCCGTAGCGGTGGGTGTATTTATTGCACTCATTAATTAAGGGGAATTTCGTTAATCAGAAAATAGGTACACTAATGCTCGACCACCAGGTTTTCACAATCAGCGCCAATCATCTCGCACTAGATGATGACCACGATAGCAAAGGTCCAGCTGAATGGGTTACACCTCCAAGTCTTCCCCCGCTAAAAGCTCTGAGATATAAGTGCATCGAACCGATGTCTGATAGCAAGAGGCATAGATTCTCATGAGTCCCTGCATGCTGTTGGAGCTCATGAAAATCTATGCCTCTTGCAGACGCAAGGATCTGCTTGATTCCGAACTGGCGATGGGGCAAATCACTCTCCATCCAGTCTGTGGCGGCCATCAAAGCGGAAGGACTTCCCAGCGTCCTAGGCGGAACCTTCTTCCGCTCGAATGTCACTTCCGGTCTGGTTGACACTAAACGAGACCTGACTTCTGCTTCGTCGGCAGAAGGGCGACAGGAAATACACATGCAAACACCAAAGGAAGGCTAAGATAGTAGACTTGTACAAGTATCACTACCTACCATCACAGATTAGATTCCAAAGACAACCTTCGTCCAAGGTACACTGTTAAGCATATAGCCAACAAAGGTTTGGCTGGACACAGTACACTACAAGACTGACCAAGCAAGAGACATAGATACGCATGAGACCCCGCAAGCGGGGGCTCATGAGGATCTATGCCTCTTGTAGACAAAACCCAATTTGATGGAATGATTAGGGGGGAAAATCGTTGCAGACAGACAGACAAGAGGCCGACGGATCTGGCAATCTTTCAGTCTGTTCGCTCTGTTATGCCGATACAACATCCTCAGTTCGAGGAACAGCTCCGGCCGACATTGGTCAGCAAGAGACATAGATTCTCATGAGCTCCTGCGACTGCAGGAGCTCATGTGAATCTATGTCTCTTGCAGACGGAAAGAGGCTGGGTGGGAGACTGAATCCGGATCGCCCAGCTTGACTCTCGAGCTGGTACATTGGTTTCCCTGCATCAGTCCAGGGTTTTTTTTTTTTTTTTGTGTGCGAGGCTGAGGAAAATGTGAGCTGATACAGGTGTATCTAAACCATGGCCCAGTAACCAGGACTGATCTCCCACTTCGCCCCCCACCCTCACCCCCCTCCACCTTTACCCTTTCCCATCCCACCCTACAACCACCCTCTAAAAATCCGTCGCAGATTGACCGTCACAAATAAAAAGGAAAAAGTTCAACGATATTATAGTTACAGGAGAAAAAGGCCGTGAGCTGGTCTGTCATTTGGATGTGTTGGCTCGGTCATGAGCAAGATAATTATAGCAACATGGACATCTTCCAAAATATAAGAGGGAAGCTGAGCAGCTCAGGTGGTCGAGCGTTTGACTCTCGTCCGAAAGGTCGCGGGTTCGAATCCAGCTGGGGATAAAAATTTATTAGGACGCTATTCTCGGTGCCTTGTCTTTGAAATCACCGTCGTGGTGGACAAAAGACGTTAAACAAACTGAACGTTAAAAGTTCTCCAAAATATAAGAAACCCGCAAACAGATGACAACGTTGTTTTGCGATCCACGAGGTAATGTGACAATACAAACAGGTATACGTGTATAACAAATGTAACGAGAGAGGGGGGACAAAAGCAAAAAGGTGCAGCTGACAACACATTTCGTTGTTACTTTGTGTGGGAAAAAGAAACCCAGAAAAAGAAAGTTCCTTGGGTCGACGCTGGCCTTTGTTGTCGAGCGCGGACCAACTAAGGCCAACGTCGACCCGAGGTGCTTTTCCTCACTGTAAAGAATCAGGAAACAGTTTTCTCCAGGAGACATTAGTGCCCTAATCTGCCCTCAATTAAGGGACCTTAACAGTCAAACTTGCCGTCAGTTCCCACAATTCCGTGGGGCTCAGTTCCGGCGGCTTTCCTGTCACTTCCGGTAGAGCACTTTGAAGACCGGCCAGGAATCGCTTGCAAGACACACGATAAAATGCTTTACTTGCCATTGTAGTGGCTGTTTTATTCCCACGGCGTTATCATACGAGAGTAAAATAACAATTTGTACGATGTATTGTCTTCGCGTTCGCTGACTTTATTTCACACACATATAAAGTAGTATTCTGAACTAACGAACGGTATACAGTACAATACAATAATACTTTATTGTCCCCGAGGGAAAATTTTGGCACAGCGGTATAACATACATAACAGAGATAAGAATAAAAAGTTACATGTTCACGTCATATATAATACTGTACCTTAATACAAAATACTTGTTTTCCTCTTTTTAAAGTGTTTTCGAATAAGCGCATTCCACGTTTCTTTCTCAACAGAGGAATATGAGAAAATAAATCCTGGAAAATCTAATCATTCAGAAATACGCCTTCCTGATCAATGCATGTTTTACTGATACATGTCAAGCTTTTTTCTAAACAACCTAAGCAACCCCGTCTTATCATTTACAAATTTGAAGATCTGTGTTTTCTTTTAAGTGTTGTAAAGTCAACGACAGACTGTCTGCGGCGAAGGAGAAGACAAACAAGGCGGACAGGGAGAAACAAAAAGACGCACAACGCACGGCGATTCCCGCGAGAAAACACATTTGAGCAAAATGTCGTCTGGCGCGGACAAGGTGAAAACAAAGATGTGAAACATCAACACTGAACCTCTAGTTCCTGAAAACCTCATCAGAGAACGACACTCCTACATGAGACATAGATCCTCATGCGCCCCCGCATTATGCGGGGGCTCATGAGGATCTATACCTCTTGTGACCATTTATACACCTTTATTCCCAAGGCGGTGGTAGTTATATCGCGTTCGGCTTACAATGGTGAAGCACTCTATAAAACATCGCTCTCACACACACGAGTCTCTTGGGGAAACAGTGGTACGGTCAACCCGGATAAACACCCTCCATTTCAGGAACAGCTGAAACCAATCTCAATTAGCAAAAAGTCGCAGGTTTCCATGAGCCCCTTGCAGCTGCAGGGAGGCTTGTAAATCTATGCCTCTTGCATACAATGATGTGCATGAGGGTGGAGGAGACTGGAAATGTGTTCGAGGAAGAGAAGGGCTGTTCGCTTGTAGTTGCTATTTTTCTTCTCCTCCCCACTCTTCCGGTTGACAGACAAGAGAGGTGAGGGGACTCAGAACCCGTGATATTATTGTCAATGTATGCGTCACTGCCTGCAATTTCGTCGGGAATCTCAATGCCTAGGAGTCAGCTGCCCTTAATGAATCATTAACTTGTCGTTCTTGAATCATGAAGTTGTTCCTGCACCACTTCACTTGCGGCTGTCGATCTCACAGTGCCTTTCGACGAAGATTTCCGCTTTGTAAACCGCCTTTAATGCTTGTATTTTGTGCTGGTGTATGTCAGAGATTTTAGTCGTGAGGTCCAAATTCACAGACCTGCTCTCGCGTATCTTCAGTTAATTGTATGAGGCATTGCCGGAATAAAACGGACTGGCCCAGAGGAAAGGTCCCAAATCACAGGCCAGTACACAATAGTGGTCCCTGCGTTTTGTTTTATATAATAATAATAATAATAATAATAATAATAATAATGTATATTTTTAAGGCGCCTATAATTTCGATATAAAAGGTCTAGGCGCCGTACAAATGACATACTAACATACATACACCTTGCATCCTGCAACACATATATATTCCCTAACAAACACACTCACGCAACAAGATATACAACAAAAATAATAATAACAAAAAGAACACACCAACAAAAAATGCTCACACACAAAAAGACACGTGTACTATGAAACCAACAACGGATACACCAGACAGCCCTCACCGACAACGAAATGTTGACAAAAAGAAGAATTATAACGGTGAATGCACGTATTAGTATTAGTATTACTTTAGAAGGGAGAATTTCCTCGATGATGGAGAGTTCGATTCGCAGCGTAATATATCAAGAAATGGGTGTGCGCTTCAGGAGAGAGATTCTCGATAAACAGACGGTTACAGAGTTAAGCACGGCCGTTCAGTACTTATGTCAAAACTGAGACGTACTTGCGGCCGTTTCTAGCTAGAAAGTGGCATAAGGGGAGCTTGAGAATCTACGCCTCTTGCAGGTGGAACAGACTGGCTGAACGACCGTAAGAGCTGTGCAAACCGTAGCGCTTTGATCACGATTATGGAATTGAGAATAGCCACAATGTCAGACAATTCCCCGGTTTCCTCCATTGATTACATCCCCTACTGCTGCTCGCTCATCACTTAAAATTCAAAACGTCCCACAAACGTTATCGTCTGCAGTGAATATGATTGAATGAGATCTCCAAATCTAAAAGTACACCAGTTTATTCACGTTCTTGAAGAAGAAAAAACGTACGTACGGTCCGAAATGTCTTCGGCATAAAATTATTTCTGTAGGCCTACAGATTTCATGTCGGCCGGCCTCATACTAGGACAGTTTCTGAAACTTTAACTGCAATCAAGGTGTCATAAATGAAGCATCTATAGTTATTTTGAATTCTGAATTTTCAAGTAGGCCCTTATTACCTATCAAGCAGAAATGTGAGTATGCGGACAGATCTGTATAAAATCAAATACAAAAAATATGAACAGGATCATGTCATTTACCTTTGATCTGTATTTTAAAGCCCTTCAGTGCCGGGACTGAGTGAGAAAACTAAACAAACCAAAAATGCAGGAGACATAGATCTTCATGAGCCCCCGCATACGCGGGGGCTCATGAGGATCAATGCCTCTTGATGGCCTCATTTTCATTTGCACGACTGGAGGCAAGGTATACGGGCGGCGAATCTGTCATGGTTACAAGATGGCAAGGATGGGCTTATTGAGTCCTTGACAGGACAAACAACTTCCTTTCCAAAATTAGAATCGTAAGGGTTCGTTTTACGTCACCTAATAAAACCGGTCATTTTAATTTTAGTTACGAACAAGAAGATGAATGCCAAGCGTATAAAATGAAAGAAAATAGTCAATCCATCGACCATTTAAATTGCGCAACATTTAAAACGCAACGAAAAGAAGTCATGCCCCGGAGAGAAATTAAATGAGAGAAAAAAAAATACATGAGAGAAAAAAATAAAAAGATAAAAGAGACGTGCGTCTTGGGGGCTCTTCGGAAATTTCAGAACTGCAAGTGGTCTGGAGCGACTCGGGGAAGGGAGTTCCACAGACTCGTGCCACCTTCCTGAATGATCGCGCGCCATATTTCTCCTTATCAGTGCAGTTTTGTCCACACAAAGCCAACAAAAAACGAACATGCTTTGGGAAAACAAGAAGACACACTACTTCTTTTTTTTTCTGAAGCGTGTTTTTTTGTTGTTGTTGTTGTTGTTTTTTCCCCTTCTTTGCTATTTTCATTAGAATTTTTAAAAAAAATATATTTATTATTATTATTTATTTATTATTTATTTATTTATTTTGCAAACGTATTTTTTCCTACCCTCAAAACTGTGATCTTTAACACACACACGTACACACATACACACACACACACACACACACACACACACACACACACACACACACACACACACACACGCACACACGCACGCACGCACACACACACACACACACACACACACACACACACACAAACACACACACACACACACACACACACACACACACATACACACACACCCTCACCCCTCTCCACCGCTTCAATGCCATTTGACGCAAATTGTGTTTCTGAACTATTTGTTAATTCAGCGTCACAGAGCCCCAGCCGTCCGAGGCTACAGAGTGAAGACAGCAACTGCGGGGACTCATGAAGATCTACCTTTGTATTTGGGTGGTGTTCATTTTTTTCTCGGCAATGAAGTAACGAAAATGGGGGTGGAGTGGATGAGCAGCCGGTAAAAACGTAACTGAATTACTTCGGTCATGTCCGTCAAAACTCTGGTGTATGACAAGAAGTGGGTCAGTTGACATATCGCCATCAATCAAATTGTGTACAAATAAAATAAAATAAAATAAATTAAATGTGAACTGTTCTCTTTCTTTTTCTTAATAGCTAATGATGAATACTGGTGAGTGTACATAATAGCTAATGATGAATACTGGTGAGTGTACATAATAGCTAATGATGAATACTGGTGAGTGTACATAAGTGTGCGGTTCTAAATAACAAGAAAGCCGACACTACTTAACTCATTCAACACCGACACGCCACGGCAAGATATGGATCGAGCGTGATAGTTCAAGGGTTGTGCCAGAATAGCTTGGCGCCCATAGGCGCCAAGCTATTCTGGCACAACCCTTGAACTATCACGCACGACCTGTTTCCAGAAGTGCCTGTAATACAGCCTTCAGTTGGCAACTTCACAATTTGCGGATTTCGGTCCTGGAGCAGGATGAGTTAAGCCACCCTGACTGGAACCCAGCTTCCGAAATAAGCAGGAAACGGCACTTACTTCAGACGTAAGAATAAGCGGATCCGAGGCAATGGGCTTACCTTGCACGTGTCTTTCCTAGTTTTGTGTTTGAGCAGGGACCGGATGCACACAGCCACTGCGGTCCTATTCATTAACACATTCGAGACGTGCTGCATTTGTTTATGCGGCTTCATACCGCGTATCTGGAGGCGGTACGTTTCGAAATACTAATCACTGACGATGTTTTCGAGGATTTCAAAGCAAAATTAGAAGAATAAGTCATGCTGAATTGTTTAAGAAACAACGTTTAATAATAATAATAAAAAATAATATAAAAAAAAAGTTTCAGATTGACGTTCATTGGCACACGATATTTCTAACAATCTTTGTTCTTCGTCAGTTATTTGACCAGTAAGCTATCACCCCCTTCAATGAAAAAGAAACAAGCATCGGTCAGATGTTCTGCCGTTATTTGGCAAAATATTTGAGAAAAGCGAGAATTTTTATTGTAAACCCTTTTCATCTGATACTGTTGCTGAAATGGTTAATCTGCCTCCTAATCTGTAATGTAATCTTCATAGGACAATAAGCAATTATTTTTTAATCAGCCTCAGGCTGTAATGGGTTAATTAAACAATGAAAATCTCGCTTTTTTAAAATATATAATATAAACATACTCTTTTTTTTTGTGAAAATAACGGCAAGGTTAATTCACCCTCATTCCCGCATCGTCAATAATCCCATCCCATCCCCACCCTCTCACCCACCCACCCTCGTCACCTTGGGGAAGCAAAGGAAAGACAAAAGACAAAAAAACAGAAATGGAAGGATGTGAAAAACTTTGAAAATTTGAAAACGTTACCACACCAACCATACCCCTCCTCCACCCCCCCCCCCCCCACCCCCCACCCACCCCCCCACACACACTCTCTCTCTCTCTCTCTCTCTCTCTCTCTCTCTCTCTCTCTCTCTCTCTCTCTCTCTCTCTCTCTCTCTCTCTCTCTCTCTCTCTCTCTCTCTCTCTCTGTGCACACCTACACTGACACACGTTATCGATAGAGTGTTCCAGGGTGTTTTGTGGCCTATTAGAACGTCAAATTTCCAATAAACCTCTCCTAACACTGGCAGCCTGTTTCTATAAACCCCGGCTTCCTAATGCCTTCCCGAAAGTGTCTTCGCCCTACTATTTACCTATGATCTTTCACGCATTCTCGGCGCATGCGTGGCGGGTCAAAGACGGGGAATGGGATCTGCGCACGCACATGCGTGCGCAGATGCTCGGAGCACGTGCATCGAAAGCGTAAATATCAAAATATGACACGGAGACTGAAAATATGCGTCACATAAAGTAGTAAAGAAAACAGCTAGTGCAAAATTGATTTTTTATCTATTTATTTATTTTAGTGATTTAGTTGTTTATTTAGTTATTTAGTTCTTTATTTATTTAAAATGTTACTGAATTTCATATGCACATAATTTGCGATATCATGTCTATTTATTTATATCAACTTGTTCGTGTACGATGATAGTATTGTAAATACTATATAATTATGCACGTATCATTATTTTTCTCACTGATACAGTATTTAGTTAGTAAGGGAACAAAATGTTTTCATCTTAGATATATTATTGTTTGTAAAAAAAATGTGTTCTTTGACTGTTTGTTAGTTGTTGTTATTCTTCCCCTTTCTAATGTTGTAAGTTTGGGTGTGTGTGTGTGTGTGTGGGGGGGGGGGGGAGAGAGAGAGAGAGAGAGAAAGAGAGAGAGAGAGGGAGGGAGGGAGAGGAGAGAGAGAGAGAGAGAGAGAGAGAGAGAGAGAGAGAGAGAGAGAGAGAGAGAAGAGAGAGAGAGAGAGAGAGAGAGAGAGAGAGAGAGAGAGAGAGAGAGAGAGAGAGAGAGAGAGAGAGAGAGAGAGAGAGAGTAGTGAAACACATACCTTTAGTTTTAAGAGAAAATATTGAAAAGCTAAACACAACAGTGTAGGCCTACATTATTCTTGAAAATGTAAAACTATATTGAACAATAAACAAAACGACAACATTACCCCATTATTATCACTTATAAAAGGATGTAAAAGAATCGACACATAAGATATAACAAATGATATTTCCGCCCTGCCAAAGACACATGTCAATCAGACGTGGCTAAGGCCGTGTCGAAAATGTCACCTCGCATATGGCGCATATTTTCGCTATGTAGGAAAACACAGAGACATTTGTAGAGTTAACCCTCCATAACTCCTCAATTCAAGGATGCAAATGGGCCGATCTTTGTCTGCATGCGGAACATGTTCTCATTATATCCTGCGTCTTCGTGTTTTCCTGTACACCGAAAATATGCCGCTGTATGCAAGAGACCTACATGTCTCTTGCATACGCAGCGGCATATTTTCGGTGTACAGGAAAACACGAAGATGCTGAAAGCCAGAGGTGTATATCACGCTGTCACAGACGTCAGTGCTGAACACGTGGGTTGGGATATATGAATATTGCCATCGATGATTTTGAAGAATGTATTATCGATGATGGCACGGGATTCAGCCGTTTTTATTATATCTAGATGCATACTTTCAGCCAATGACTGACCGGGACAGAGACATTATCAAAAGCAACTAGATGGCAGGGAGAAAAAAAAAAAAAAAAAAAAAGGGCAATGAAAAATAAAATTAAATGAAATTAGCTGTTTAAAAAAATTAAACAAAACAAAATAATAAAATAAAGAATATATATAAAATAATATAAAAAAAGAACAGAGTAACAAATAGAATAAAGTGTCAGGATAACCTGGCACTCTAAGTCTCAAGAAGAAGTCGGCAATGAATCATATCAGTGTAAGATCCGGATAACTGACTTTATACCTGGCGTTCCTGGCACATAATATCGTCCCTTGGAGACAGGATGCAATGTACAGGTCGGATTCTTATCCAGTGAGATGTAGATCTAATGTTTCGCGAAACAATTTCTCAGCAACGCCACACACCTGCACATGGTACTGATCCCAAACAAAACAGCGAACACCGGGAGTATTTACGTATGTCGTAAGAAACTTATGTCGGTGTTCCTCCACATTTCGAGATGATCAATCGTTCAACCTACGGTGAAAAAAAAGTATACTGAACATGTACTGAAACGTGTGTTCTGGTCTGTTATTGTGGACGCACACACACAAATATGTACAGGTCTGATCTGATACATGTCTTCATTTATTTTCGACTACTAACAATTCATTTCTGTTCTTAATCCAGTTAGATTGTAATGGAAAAGCCAAACAAAGAGTTAACTAATTGAGTAATTTGAGAAAAGTTAAATGTGTGCCAGTGTGTGCCGGTGTGGGAGGGGTGTGGGAGGGGCAACAATAGTTTATTACATGAAGAAAGGAGGGAAAATGGAAAGAAGCAGTTTTGCCACTCGTATAAATGTAATTAAATTATCAACCTAACAAATTAATTTTTTTTAAAAGGGGGGAGGCACATAGAATAATTCTACGCTAAACGAAACTCACAAAGCAATTTGACCGTACGATGTCTGAAGGATAAAGAGGAGAAAAAGTAGGAAAGCATATGCTGGGGCATGGGAAGGGGTGGGGGGGGGGGGGGCATAAGGCGGATAGACAAGATGTACAAGATGTACCCCCCAGGCAGAGGTTAATTTAAATACTTTGCATACGATACTATCAGGATACTGCGATCTGGGGTCTGGGGCCTTGATGTATACAGACGCCGATACATGCCCACCACTGGATACGGCTTAAATACACATGACTCCTCTTTTTGTGTGGCCGGCATGGGGATACAAAAACTCGCTGTTCTTCAAGTAGCAAGCAAAAGACGTTGATATTTCGTGGGACCGTTCATCTGCAGCGCCATGCATTTACTTAACTCTTTCAGCCCGGCGCACGTATTTCCCAAATTTTGCAGGCGTCATCTAACAACTATGCGCCTGTTGCAGGAGATGGATCGACCATGATAATTCAAGGGCAGTGCCAGATTAGATTGGCGCCGACAGGCGCCAAGCTAATCTGGCACTGCCCTTGAATTATCATGGTCGACCCATCTCCTGCAGTAGTGCGTCAGGGCTGAATGAGTTAACAGTTCAAAACAAACCACATCGTCTGCAAGAGAGGTAGATCGCCATGAGTCCCTGTATCCTGCAGTGACTCTTGCAGATCTGTCTCTCTTGCAGAGGAAGAGGTTCGGTGATTTTTTTTTTTTTTTTTTTTTTTGGGGGGGGAGGGGGTGGGGGTGGGGGTGGGGGGGGGGTTGTTTTACGGATAGCGCTACACAACAGTCAGCCACGAAAGCTCACTTGATACGACTCCAAAACTGCACATGACTTTTATTATCAAGATGCCTTAGTTGATGGCATGCACCATCCCATACAATCAGACGATCAATATACATAATATTAAAAGACACTATTTAACATAAATCAGTCATCCGAGACAACTAAGTATATTTTATGGCCCGCGCGCGCGTTCTTTTATATGCCCACCTCTGATTTCCCTCCAAACGGTATCTGGTAAAGGATTCTTTATTTATTTATTTATTTATTTATTTATTTATTTATTTAACTGGGCGAAAACAGAGCTCATTTTAATATGTCATAATATGCCTACACCGCTCTTCCTGTTCTAATGGTCACGCAGGAAAATCTATGAAATCGTATCTCATACATCCAGAAATGGACATCATAAGCTTGAGAGTGTACGTCGTTAGACACATGCACTTATTATTTTCACTTTATATTTAACCCATTTAGCCCTACGGGTGCCTTTCCCAACTTTTGGAAGTGTTACTTAACGACTATGTACCTGTTGCAGGATATGAATTTTCCATGATAATTCAAGGGTAGTGCCAGATTAGCTTGGCGCCTTCCGGCGCTAAGCTAATCTGGCACTGGCCCTTGAATTATCATGGAAAATTCGCATCCTGCTGTACGGCGTTGAGGCTAAATGGGTTAAATATGTGTCGCTCTGTCTTTTGTGACTTTACGGCTTTTAGCCGTAAGGTTTAAAACAGCACACCGACACACGCATGATCGGACCGAACAGCCGATCCACAGAGTCACCAAGCACGACTGCATATACTCCTTCAGTCGTGGTTCTTTCCAATGCCAAGCCAAATGAGAAAGTGTGCTGGTCTGTGATTTTGGATCTTACGGTTGGAAGCCGTAATATCCAAAAACCACAGACCAGCAAACATATTGTCACAACAGCGCAGACCAGCACACACAATAATCACCGAGGAGTCTGCAAACTGCTGAACCACGGACGCATCGTGGATGACGGCATATACCCCTGGCCGCGGTAGAGTCTATTCTTTAATCTGCCCGACCACCGGGGTACCGCAAGATGGCGGCAGCGATATGTCGTGACTGTCTAAACACCAGCAGGGAGCATGTCGGCTTGCAACAAATTCACAAACCCACACCATATATCTTCGGCTGCATGCGGCGACGGAAGGGAAAATGAAATAGGAAAAAAATGGTGGGAAATGGTGCCGTAAAATCTAAATTTTTGCAGCGTGTCAACAACAACAAATATTGAGTGTGTCACAAACTTATCTTTTCTGAGTTCGTAAAAATAGTGTTTGCGAGGAAAAAAACCTCAGTGTATTTGATTTTGTTGTGGAGCAGGAGTGAAACATGCCAATGCCTCTGACTGTATTAATACTTTTATCGTTGTGAGATAACTGAAGATATTCTCTCTCTCTCTCTCTCTCTCTCTCTCTCTCTCTCTCTCTCTCTCTCTCTCTCTCTCTCTCTCTCTCTCTCTCTCTCTCTCTCTCTCTCTCTCTCTCTCTCTCTGTGTGTGTGTTTGTAAGAGAGTAGGACAGTTTGTAAGAGAGGCATTCGCATGCCTACGACGGTATCCTGAATAAAAACGTTTCAGCATCATCATCATCATCTCTCGCGTTGATGACAGAAAGTTAGGGAGTACAGTATAGGACACACCGAAATCAACGTTCTTACTAGACAATTATCGCAACAGACCTCACTTTTCTAATGAACTGATCAAGATTTAATATTTGTTTAAAAGTATGAACTGCAAGTGTCAAAAGTGTAAGGTCAAGAAATCAGATGGATTCGTTAACTTGAAGCGTTAGCTTGCGCTAACTTTTAAAAAAATGTATTGAGTCACTGGGGAGAAAAATAGCAAAGCTACACACTCACAATACTGTCGTAGGAAAACAACAAATAGCAAACGCATATTTGTGGAAAGCGAGATTTTCATTGTAATACATTTTTGGAAAAATGATTATTAATCTCGCTTTTCGCAAAATGGACAAGATGCTTTTTCGCCTTCACTGGGCACTCTATATTTCTCTGCCACAATATAATTTCATCCACCGACCAACCCACAACAAACCCCAGAACTAAATTATATGTGGTAAACATAATAAAGAAAATTATGTTAGAATCATCGCGACAAAAATCGATACAGACAGCCAAAGAGTTAATTGTCTAAAACGTGTTTAGGGGTGAGATTAGTGAAGTTTCAACCTTCCGGTCTCCAACAGAGCTACAACATGGGAGGGATGTCTCCTTTTTTACCTGCATTACTCACCCCTAAACACGTTTTAGACAAGTGGTATCAATTAAAACGTCGTAATAAATCAGATGAGCATCACAGAAAAAAAAATACCAAGGTAGCACCCGAGTAACCTTCTCCTACATGGGTCAGTTTGGGTACGGTTATCGTTCTTTGCGTGGGTTCGCTCCTGCGCGCTAGAGTACATGCGAGTCAAGTATGTTGTAAAACAGCATGACCGGGTTCTTTTGATGCGGGTTTCCCAACGTATGTGCGTGCCTATGCTGTTCAAGCTTTCTTATTAAAAATACACTGACGAGCAAAAGAAAAGCGCCATTTTTAGAATCATCGGAAACACTGCAAAAGAAATGCGCCATTTTTGGAACCGTGTTCCAAAAATGTTGCATTTCTTTTGCTCGTCTATATGAAATAGCAAAATAGCACCTGCAGCCATGGTAAACATTGCTCGGAGGGATTTAACGTGACCGGATTCTTTTGGTGCGGGTTCCTCAGCGAATGTATGTGCCTGTGCATGTGCCGTTCAAGCTTTCTTTTTAAAATATTCTGACGAGCAAAAGAAACGCGATTTATTTTTGGGAATCATCGGCCGGAAACACTAAAGTATTTCCGACGATTCCAAAAATGTCGCATTTCTTTTGCTAGTCAGTATAAAATAGCAAAAAAGCAGCAGTAACCAAGGTGCACGTTGCTCGGATACCGAGACGAAGGGATTTAACGTTTAACCTGGGGGGTTGTTGCTCTTTGTTGTTGTGGTTGTTTTACACATTTTGCTGAATCAACTGATATACAAGCTGTTGCATGTGCATGCAAACAGAGAGGAAAACTCAAGTTTACTGAAAATTAAACCCGGCGTCTGCTTTGACTGGTAATCCAAGTGATTACGCACGAAGCGACCATCTCCAGGCAGTTAACCCATTGAGTCCCTACGCCGTACAGCAGGAGATGAATTTTCCATGATAATTCAAGAGCCGTAAACTTGAATTATCATGAAAAATTCATCTCCTGCAGCAGGTACGTAGTCGTCAAGTAACACTTCCAAAATTTGGGAAAGGCACCCGTGGGGCTGAATGGGTTAAAGGGTGAATAGTTCGCAATATTCCCTGTATAAATGTGCCGGGAGTGACTTTCGATAATGCTTTAACCTTTTGAAGATTGAAAGTCGTTGACTGACTACTGTTCCGACTTCTTCAGTCCCCTTCGCTACGTAGGAGAGTTCCCACGCCACAATGCCGCGCACAAGGGGCAGTGGCACACTTCGGTATTAGGAGCCCGTACACTGACGAGGATAGAAATGGGACTGTCCTGTCCTATCCGCCCACTCGATATCTTGTCGACTGATAGTTCAAGGGTGGTACCTGAATAGCTTGGCGCCTGAGGCGCCAAGCTATTCTGGCACCACCCTTGAACTAAAACAGTTGATCTATCTCCTAATCTGTAATGTAGCCTTCATATAGGCTCGGCGATACTTTTCTATCCACCCGATAGTCCGAACAGAACCTGCTTCAGTCTTTTTTTTTTCCCCCTATCCTAGCCAGCTCGCCTATCCGCAAACAACCAATCAGCAGAGCCCTACGCGTCACGCATCAGTGACGGTATCTTGCAGTCAGCACTCGGCTGAGAATTTCAGTTCGTCTGTTGTAGCTGCACTGCGGATCTTTCGCACACATCTCGTGCACAAGCATCGCTCTCAAAACCGGACATCGAAGTAGCAACTCTCTCGTCCAGACTCGTTCTACTTTTCCATCGCAAGGATAATTGTGTTTTTGCGAATTGTTCTCAAATCTTCGTCTTTCACGTACGCACCCAGTTTGTCTCGAGGCCTCAAAACTGAGGGTTTCGCGAGATTTTCCACATAGGGAAATAGTGCATACCTTGTGGAGAGCTATCGCCGTGTATGGCGAACAACTATCGAGTAGATAGGATAGTTCAGTCGCCGATAGATTTCTATCGTCAAGTCAAAACTATCCCCATGTACGATTGCCATTACGTGTTCATGCCCATAACGGTTGGGAAAAGAAGAGTAGAAAAGTCTTCTCTGAAATAAGAAAGAATTGTGAATGATCCGTTGTATTGGCGTATTTTAGCAATCAAAGCTCACTTTAGTTCGCCCTGGATCACACGTTACACATTATTGACATTTGACTGACTGACTGACTGACTGACTGACTGGTTGGTCGGTCGGTCGGTCGGTCGATCAGTCGGTCGATCGGTCGGTCGGTCGGTTGGTTGGTTGCTTGCTTCGTTCGTTGGTTTGTTCGTGCGTTCGTTTGTTCGCTACTTGCTCGGTTGGTTGATTGCTTGACAAGTGCGTAACCTGCGTTTCTGTGTCTTGGTTTACTATTTTCCGTGTTGTTTCACCTTTCTCCGTTCGGTTCAGTTGTGCGTTGCCTTTCATCGGAGTCCATGTACTGAACAAAAGCACTTATCACTATAAACGTATCATAACAGGAATTCACAACCCTAATATCATCACCCATCAGAGGCACTTATTCACTTACAGCTTGCAAATCCAAGCATTCGAGAGACCCACAGAGATTGGTCATTATTAAATTTATTAGGATTCCTTAGGCCTCTTGGTCTTTATTGAATTTATTAGGATCCCTTAGGCTCCTTAGATTCCGGTCTGCAGAGCAGTTGGAGGTCAACACCTTATGATTCCTTCAGTTAACTTACAATCATAGACTTAACAATGAACAAATTCCTAAATTGTAAAGAGTTAAATGGTTACTTCTCTGCCAGCAAGAGGCACAGATTCTCATGAGCTCCTGCGACTGCAGGAGGTCATGAGAATCTATGCCTCTTGCAGATGGAACGGTCGGACTTCCGGACTACAAAGTACTGCACACTAGTTTTACCTCATCTTCGTAGCCTATATGTCTGCTAGATATTAGGCGCATTTCCCGGGTCATTTGCCAGGCGTGGTGAAACTCTGTAATTTGCATATTAAAATAATCGCATTAGCCTAATGGGATGGAGTTTGTGTGTTTGGCGAGTTTGGAGGGCACATCACACGCGGCAAATAATATGATTATCACCGACGAAGCAACTTTCATTTGCACCGCGGGTCACGAGCGAGGACACGGGAAAGTAGGCCAGTGGAATAAAAATATGAATAATTCACACAATGATAGCTGCGATCATAACTGTTTTTAATACAAGTGAAAACTATTACCGACGTCAACACTTTGCTGTTTGGAAGAAATCCTTCCTTGTACTTGTTCTACAAATAATGTTTCTGAATAAATTGAAAAAACTGTTTAAAAATAATTAAAATAAGAAATTAGATATATATTAATTAAAAATGCTTGTGAGGATCAAGTTGCATTTTCTTGTCATTTCAAGTGGTCAATGTTTGTTTAGATCGTTCGTTTTTGTTTTTTTCGTTAGTTACAGAATTTCGCGAAATATAATAATTATACAAATGTATTCATATCTTTCATTTTTCTGCAAGTGAACGGCAGAAATGACGTAGATTTGAACGATCTAATACATCTTACAATACATGTATTTACCTTCACTGGTTGTCTCCCTCGATTCGCTACAACCATCAGCAGTAGCCAATCGAGGGAGACAACTAGTGTGTTACTTAACTCATTCTACCCCAGACAAACCACAGCAAGATAAGGATGGACCATGATAGTTCAAGGGTGATGCCAGAATCGCTTGGCGCCTATGGGCGCCAAGCTATTCTGGCATCACCCTTGAACTATCATGGTCGATCCGTGCCCTGCACTTCAATGCAGTCTTCAGAGGACAACGGCAAAATTTGGGGGTTTCGGTGATGGGGTAGAATGAGTTAACACGTGCCATTTATTTATTCATTTATTTATTTAGTCAACTTCGCTCATGAGACATACCACGAATATTTATAAATGGGATATTGCGATCTACTGATTAACCCTTTACTGCCTGAAGTAGATCGCTTTAAGATATTACATACACTGATTTAATGAATGATATTTGTTGAAACTCAAAAATAAGCCGACTCGGTAGATTCGTACCAGAGCCGCCTTGTGACGGTCAGACCAGAAATCGTGTGCTCTAGAACCGTAAGGTCTAAACTCACAGGGCCATCACACCGAGCCTTCAGTCCAGGATCACAGATTATCACGCACAATGGACAGAGCCGGCACAGCGGTAAATTGGGTCTATTTGCAAGTGATCAAACAGCATGTATTCTAGTCACGTTCGCACAAGAGATAGAGATAGTGCACCTACTGAGCGAATCAGTCGGGTGCCGTTGTCTGTGAACTAAGGCAGTTATCGGTGCGAGTCGATGACTTAAGCTCCGACGACCTCTGAGAAACACAGAAGTAAATGTGAGCGCTTGTCTGTGATTTTGGACGTACGGCCCTTAGGTCGTAAGGTCCAAAATCACAGACCAGCACACAATTACGCGATTACGATTTCTAGACTGAACCGCCGTGAGTGAGACGCCTTCCGGCGCGGGCAACCTGCAAAGCGCTGCAACTCACGAACTAACCAACCTTACGTGAAGACTATGACACTATCAAGTTGAAGTAACAAGGGTTGTGTGAGCTCATGAGGATCCATGCCTCTCGCAGGTGGAAAAGATAGTTGATATAGTTATCCGGGTACCTGTACCATAGTCTTTTGGGTCAGCGGTTCCAACCTACAGGGAGGTGACGGGAGTTAGATGGGGCGTAACAAGGCTGTGACGTGAAAGATCAGTTGCGGCTGTCAGAAATTCCTATGCGTTTCATGTACTAACAAGGCTGCTTCTGAGGTCTGGATCTATCGAATTACTAGTAATTGTATTATAACGAGGTTTTGTGGTTATGGTGACTTAAAGGCCCACTACTGCCGTAACTGTTCAAATATACACTGCTGTAACAGATGGTTACGAAAGGCGCTGCACACAGGACTAGTTATGGTTCATTTAGACGCAGGACAATCCGGTACAGCACACGTCTTTATATCAAGTAACATGACAATGACTTCATTAGGTTCTATAAATACAACGCTTTCAGTACGAGAAACAGCTAAAAATAGACTGATGCGCTATAGTCTGCGCAGAATAAATATTTGCGATCACGAGTGTGCTTTTGCTGCGTGTCCGAACTGCTGTTAAAGTTTATTAGGTGTGTCGACAATGCATAATAACACAAATGGTGCTGAAAATGCGTCTTCAGATTTATGCGTAATGATAGTTTAAGCTGAATTTTTGTTTAAACCACATTAGAAACACGTCAAGACTACCAGCTGGACTGGAGGGAACAATCATTTCCAGCAAAGAGCGAAAATAATAAAAATTGAACATTATTCTACTGTGGTTTTGTCACAAACAGTATTTATGTCTACTTCGTAATAAGCTAAAGCAGACAAATTTTCTCACTGTAACGCTTCACTCACATGTCCCTAAATCTGAGGATGCCAATGACTCTAATCTGTCAGGAAGAGGCGGCGTGAATTCTCATGAACACCTGTAACTTGCAGGGGCTCGTGAGAATCTATGTCTCTTGCACATGGGTCGAACTGTCATTAGAAAGGGAAACAGCGCTAGGAAAAGCGACCAAAGAGGCGCTGCAGAGCTCGGGGTGAAAGTTACAGACATTAGTACCGTGGCTCCCAGTAAGCAAAAGGCCGCCTTCGGGCCGATGTAAGACCGTAATTGGCCCGCGCACAGCTGTGCGCAGGTTAACGTCGGCCCGAAGGCCTTTTGTCTACTGTCAAGTGCTAACATGATGGTGATGGGGCGAGCGACTGAGGGGGAGTGGAGATAAACAGACAAGCTAATCAGGCGATTAATTGACCACAGCTGTGACGAGGGCCAGTTGCTGACGACATGGGGCAGGCTGCAACACTCCCGCCCCACACTCCTCACCCCATCCCCCACCCCTCTTCCCCAGTCACGCAAACATCCACTCCCTCCAGGCTCGTAACCTCTTTGCCCTGGCTTTCCTAAAATTAATGTCTTTGTCTGTGATTTTGGACCTTACGGCTGGAAGCTGCAAGGCTCAAAATCACATACTATGGCATAGATCAGTAGCTCCTTTCCTCTCAATCGTAATCATTTTGAAAACTGCAGATTTAAAATGTTAACCACAATCATCCGTGCACTGAATTCGCGATACTGACATTTCTCCCCCACCCACCCCCCCCTCCTCATGAAAGCTGGTGTACATAACAAACATACATTATTTTCTGTCGATACTGACACTCCACAACCCGCCAACCCCACCCACAACCCCGTCCGGCACACACACATACCCGTTTAAAAAATAAAAATAATCAATAAAAATTAAACAATAAAAAGCCCACGTAAACGCGTTGATCAATAGCGTGCATTCAAGTCCGACAGAAGTTAATTCCGGTATAATACTTGTGAGATGCCTTTCGTTATAAAGGCAAGCCACAGGTGTGTCAGTTGTTTTCCTGTAAGCGTTGGCCTGTAAGTGTAGCCAAAGAGTATAGAGGCTACCCTAAGAGCGCAGCCTCTATACTCTTCGGCGGAGCATACGCCATATTATGGGCAACTGTCTTGCTGGTTGCTGTGTGGCAGCTGAACGTACCAGCATTATGGCCCACGCAGGAGCCGCGCTACCAAATCCATCAACATGTCACGCGATACTAATGACGTGATCTGGACGTGACCATGGTTAATCATGTGACATTTCTTATGTCACTGCGATCAGCAGAAACCGGGAGGAGTTTTGAATCGCTTGGAGATAAAACATGTGGCATTGATACACCGCGAAGATAGCAGCCAGTGACTGCCTGTGAAAGAATCGGTTTTCTTCACAATTTTTCTCTGTGCTGGTCTGTGATTTGGCCCTTACGGTGTTTTGAAATGTGTGCTGGTCTGTGAGTTTGGACCGTAAGATCCAAAATACCAGACAATCACATGAATGAATCACATTACTGTAGCGAGTCAAAACAAAAATCGATAAAAATATTTGTAGCCTTAACCCTTTGGGCTGCCGGTAGCGGTTTTTGTCGCGATGATTCATGCACTGAGGAATAACAACACCCTGACATGCTGACGTCGTGCAGGAATTATCGCGACAAAAACGCTACCGACAGCCAAAGGTTTAATGGAAGCGGTCCCTTGAAGCTTAAAAACGATGCAACTGTTCATGTTCAACACTGATTGTACTTAAAATTCCGTATTCGTTTTTCTCACCATAAAGACACATTCAGACTTCAAACAGAGATTTGGATGTTTCAGGAGGAACCAACAAATGCAGCAGTACCCTATCTGTTTCAATAAAAGATCTTGTTGAAATAAATCGGAAGGGGGGGAGGGGGGGGGGGACGAACCACGGTCTGCAGTTGAACGCCGAAAAAGAAAAAAATAAATAAATAAAGGGGGAAAGCTGAACCAACGGTCTCAGTTTGAGCCTGCACGTCAGATTTCTACCCAGACGCGGAATCTGACAGCAACTCCTAAAATACTGGACACTGGACAAGTGAGACATAGTTTGTCCACTCGCGCAGATCCCACTTCTGACCACTCAGACCACTTGAAAATTCTCTGTCTTCCTATTCCATCTGAAAGAGGCTCAGGTTGTCATGTGCCCGTGCGGCTCAACCATGACAAGCTGCCTCTTGCTTGAAAATATTGACTTTGGTTGCTCCTCAGATGGAGGGGATTCATCGAGCTTTTTAAGTGTAAGACTACTGACACTTCTGACACTAGTAATCCACTCTCACGCCCCCCCCCCCCCTTCCTCCATCCTCTCCCATCCTCCTCCCGCCCATCCCAAGCCCCCACTCCAGTTCAAGTTCTAAGTCCAAAGTACTATACCCTTGACGTGTCGTAGAGTATTGTGTTGTTGAAGATAACGGATGCACCAAAACAAAACTGCCGGTATAGCATTATAATGAGGCTAATATGTCCAAATGTAAGTTGTTGTGTACCTTTGTATTTAAACCCGAACAGTGACTATGCCCTGAATCGCCGGGAAAGTGTTGCTGTGTGACCAACACAAATTATGGCCGGAGCATAAAATTTAAAACGGAAAGCAAAAAGAACTGATCGGTTATTTGAGTCTAACAGAAAACAACTAGGAGAGAACAACTCTACTGACAAGTACAACGCGCATACATACTCTGTGCGATCGCGGCTGACACAAACTTTACGAAAGTAGTCAGGAATGGCGGAGAGCCGAAGTGGTCTCGATGCGTTTCTGTGTTTGAGAGGAGGGGGAGGGGGGGACCTTCCCAATGCTTCTTCCTGTCTTGCATTTTTAAGCTTTGAGTGTTGGGTGTCAGTCATGAAGAGCTTGTCTTTGAATCATGGGCCACTCGAGGTGAGAGGTTTTCAGCCGAACGAGGGGAGGATACTTTTAGCTCAATGGGGGATACTTTTTGTGGCTTTTCTTGCGCTTTTGAAGATGTTTTCTGCCGCTACCATTAATTACTCACTTCGAGCCGAGCCATGTCGAGGGAGAAGGGGGGAACATGTGCCGCGCTTTACACTCAAGTGTCCCTCATCGATAATGTGAAGATGGTAAAAGCTAATGTTTTCTCCAGGCTACACTGCCCCATCTATCACCCCCTTCCTGCTGAAGAAACAAACCACGAATTTGCCAAGCAAGAGGTATAGATCTTCATGAGCTCCCGAAGAATGCGGGAGCTCATGAAGATCTGTACCTCTTGCGTACTGATGTCTTCCGCTGGACAAGTTGTCTTTCATGCGTACTCGCTACTGCGGCGCTTTTTTCAGTGCTCTGTGATTTTTGCGGGAAAATAATGTATGTTCTGTTCAGTTTCTGACCCTGACAGTTTGCATGTTGATTTTTTTTTTTAATTTTAGGAGCTGACTAAAGTTGAGCCCTAGAAGACAAGCGTAAACGCTCATAAATGAAAAGTAACCAGTTTGTGCGAAAGGAACCCAGTTGAACGTGCATTTAAGTGTACACGTATCACGTTGGTTTTTATGTGGGTTTTTTCCCCCCGTTTTGTTTGATTGATTTTGAAACTAAGACGCCCGTGACATGCCCTTGCCTGTCTGCGGTTTGGACGTGGCGGTTTAGTGCCATAAGGTCCAAGGTCGCAGACAACAATATAACCCTTTGGCTGGCGGCAGCGGCTTTTGTCGCGATGATTCCGGTCGGAATCATCGCGACAAACACCGCTACCGACAGCCGAAGGGTTAATGAAGGAATTTGCTCAAAACATACATGTGGTCAGAAAGTGCCGAATGCTGAAGTTTTAAAAAAAAGTGTAACTTACTGTCCTGAAGCAACTTATAGTAGAATAAACAAATATTGTGATCGATTCGTCGTCGGTTTTGAAATGAACAGCAATACAAAATTAAATGAAGATTTTAAGGGAAAATTGGGGGAAAAAATCCACAATTACAGTTCACTGGCAAAACCCCCAAATCAAATCTAATGCTCACACTCTTGTTTTCAGCGATATTTCAAAATCATAATGCAAAAGCGGGGGAAAAAACCGTGCCTTACTGAGACAGTCGATTTCAACACATAAATTAAAGGTATACAGACAAATATACAAATAAATAAATGCGGGTCTCACAAACAGGGAAAATGATCTAAAAAAAATAACCAAAGCAAATAAAAATAAATGAACCTTCCTACCTGTACACGAGCCTCTGTGAGGTTGCACCGTAGAGCTAGCTGTTCCCTGGCGTACACATCTGGATAGTGAGTCTTCTGAAACACTCGCTCCATCTCCTCCAGCTGGAAACTTGTGAACGTCGTGCGGTTCCGGCGTTTCTTCCGCTTGGGTTCGGATCCCTCCTCACCCCCAGCACCCTCCTCGCCTCCCCCGCCACTTTTGCCGTTGTCGCTGGCTTTGTCGTCGTTGTCGCTGGTGTCGCTTTTGGTGTCGTCTTTGTCAAGCGTGGAGGTGTCGACGGATGATTTGTCGAGCGACGGGTTCATGGCTCCTGAACCGGGACCTCTCTGTCCTGTTGCCATGCCCCCTGGCCCCATGCCTCTGTCTCTCATTCCTCCTATGTTTATGTTGGATGGGTTGCTGTATCGTCTGCTGTCGTCGGAGGGCGTGATGGGGGCGGTGTTGGGGGAGGGGTGCATGTTGTGATTGTGGTTGTTGTTGTGGGTCGGGATGGGGTTGTGGGACGGGTGGTCAGCCATCTTGCGCTCCGTCATGAAGTTGTTGTTGTCCAGTCCGTTGGGAGTAACGGACAGCGGTCGGGTCCCATCGCATGAGTCCTCCATGTCTGAACAGAAAATACAAGCATGTGTGACAAATTTGTGCTGGCCTGTGATTTTGGATCTTACGGTACTTGACCGTAAGGACCAAACTCATAGACCAGTACACAAATCTTGACTGTTATAGTCATTCATCAGCCATCGGGACCTACTGGATTAGATTTAACCCATTCAGCCCCGACGCCCTACAGCAGAGATGGCTCGACCATAACTCAAGGGTAGTGCCAGATTAGCTTGGCGCCTACAGGCGCCAAGCTAATCTGGCACTACCCTTGAATTATCATGGTCGAGCCATCTCCTGCAACTGGTGCATAGTCGTTAGATGCCTCCAAACTTTGGGAAACACGGCAGTGGGGCTGAATGAGTTAAACTATACTGAATAGCCAACCAAAGAAACTGACGGCGGCTCAGTAAAGAAAAATGCCAGTACGAGGACAATCAAAATGTAACTCCGTGTTTTGATACTATTATGGCATTTACTATCAGGCTGGTTCATAAAGCGGATTTCGATGTGTATGAGTCTGAGACTTAGCGAGTGAACAAGTAAATATATATTTTGTTCATTGCGGGAAACATATATATATATATATATATATATATATATATATATATATATATATATATATATATATAATATATATATATATATATATATATATATATATATATATATATATATATATATATATATATATATATATATATATGTTCGCGGCTTGAATCCAGTTAGCGACCGTCTAGAGCTCCCTTTTTTTATTACCCGGATTAGGACGGAATGGAGTTCAGCCTTTATTTTAAATCACACCGATAAAAGATACCGCACCTCTTTGAATGTCGTTTGGCTGGGTTTAAAAAAAATATATATATATCAGTCTTAGGGATAAAAGCAAAACTAAGAGAACTGACCAACCACTCCCGCGTGCAAGCGCATCAGTCGCGTGTCAATCGTAATCATGAATCTTAACTGCACGTGCTGTTGTCGCAGAGTTGAAAGCACCTGTCAGCGCGTGCATCCTTCTAGCATTCCAAACTAGTGGCCGCATGCTGGCGACTCCAACGCCAGAAGTGACCATTTGGTCTGGGCTTAGCTCCCTACGGCCATTTAGCAGGCAGCGCCTGATATCGCAGCGGCAGAAATGACTCGACTGGCTGTGTTCACAGATAAGGAGAGACAATTTGTTGGAATAATGCAGAGGGAGTGACAAGCCATGCAAACGGCTAGGCACTCATCCCCATGAGCGCCCTAGCCTCTAGTTGCTAGCTGGATTTACGTGTGTGTTTCTCAGTCATTGGAGGTTTTAGGGCCTTGATTCTCAAATGCAAGAAATTGGCAAATTCAGTCCATTCGTAAGAGGTATAAATCCTCATGAACACCCGCAATTGCGGGGGTCCATGAGGATTTATACCTCTTGCCAACTGAAATGATATCTGCATTTCTCGATCAGCGGAGGTTATACGACGTTGAGTGTCAAATGGAGAAATGAGACGATTTGTTGCACAGCTTGTTGCGCTCTGTCATCGGTTTAAACTCTTTCACTGCCCAGGCAAAGTCACTGATGCCGGGAAGTTTATTTCACTGTATATAACAGCTTTTTAGATACTGTAGCTACGGAGTTATAGTATCGATGTTAAAAGCAGTTTTTTCCCCGAATGAAATTACAAAATGAGCGCGGTGTATAAATATTATTTGGAGTGTCTATTTGTGCTGTGCGTTTGTATTGTCTATCCGTTAAAAAATATAAAAGTATAAACCCTTTTGTCGTGGTTATTATGAGGCGTGTTGCGTTGTTTATTTTATTGAGTATCACACGCTTGGCAGCAATTTTTAAAAAAATTTAAGACTCATACAATAATTATAACTTAATTATTATTTCGAAAATCTGGGTCTGGGGGAGTACAGACTGAAATACTAACTGCTAAGCGCGTAAAAATCAATAAAATAACAAAATACTACTTCAAAGGAACATGCATTGAAATGAGAAGTGGCAGTCATATCATGCTTAAGTGCGTTTAAAAGTATAGTTGTAAGTTTCTACCAAATTTAACATCATTCAGTATTTAATCCATTTCCGAACCGAGCATAAACTTGCCGTTCAGTATAAAAAAGATAGTGAGTGAAGTCAAGTAGTATGTTGGTCATGTTGGACATGCGCCTAGACTGGACAATAAGTTTTAAAAATAGAATCCTGGTTTCTTATTGTTTTACGTTATACATGTATCAATGCGTTTATTTATTTATTTATTTATTTATTTATTTATTCATATGTCTGTTCGTTTGATTGTCTAGTCATTTAGCCATGGAAAAAATAATACGGAGATAAATCACAGCAAGGACCAGGAGTGGGTGGGGTCGGTGTAATGCTGCAGATAGTCATCCTTCTTCAGACAATTATAGACGGCGGAGGATGAGTCATTCATTCATTCGGAATTAATTAATTAATTAATTAATTAATTAATTCATTCATTCATTCATTCATTCATTCATTCATTCATTCATTCATTCATTCATTCATTCATTCATTCATTCATAAGAGGCTGATACGATGGGCAAAACGACCCCTGGCCAGCCTTTGCACACTCCCTGCTCACGCTCTGACCAAGGCCGATATCGCCCCGAGGATCTTTTGCTTGCTTATTGCCACTACGCATAAAATACACACGACATGATACGTTAACTCTTTCAAGGCGCCTCGCTTAATAGCTACGAAAGTGGCGCATAACGTTGCCTTCCGCAACGCTATACGCCACTTTCGCAGCTATTATGCGAGTTGCCTTGAAAGAGTTAATCACTTGTTCTCACACACATGAGCAAAAATACTAAGTACATATCCATTTAATGGTTAGTGTCTGAATAGGAAAGGACATTTCACCGACTTCCCGTTCGACCTTCACAGCATCAGTTTCGGTGTTGTGGTGCTTCAGTGTTGCTGGTCTGTTATCTGACGGCTTCAAGCAGTAAGGTCCAAAGTCAAAGACAATAAACATATTCACGCGATTGTTTATGACTGCCCATGCAACACTGTTGGGACTTACAGACAATTAATTGGTATGATTAACTCGATGCGTTGTTTCAAGGGAAATGATTGCCATGTAATTTTCTCGTGAAAAAAAACCCCCCAACAAAACAACAGGAGAAAAGCATACTCAGGTACAGTTATTACCAAACTGAAAAAAAGGGTTGGTTGTACTAGGTTGCATTCATGTCTTCAGCTATATTATATAAAAATGTTGTTTATAACCCCCAACGAAATTTAAGCTTGACGAAATAAAATCAGTACTGACGAGCAAAAGAAATGCGACATCATTAAAATAATCGGAAATACTTTGGCCAGTGATGTCGCATATCTTTGCTCGTCAGTATAGAATGTGTACGGACAAATGCATGTAACACCGCAAAATAACAACAGGACTGCCAATACACTTCTACACTTCTGTACTTTGGTGACTCTTTGATGTCACAGAGTGCATAGTGGAAGATTTTCGCCCGACTGAAAGGTCGTGGGTTCAAACTATATGGTGGTACCCGTATTTATACACCACCGAGGCTCTGACCTGCTCTGTGTCTGAGTGTACGCAGTGGCAAAAAATATCGAAACATTTTTTAAACGTTTGTTTATAATAAACGCTGACAAATTAATGAGAGTGTCGCATTAATTAAACCATTTCATCCCGTGAGGCTGATTTTCTAAAATGTGTTTATTGTTCTATGAAGGCTACATTACAGGTTAGGAGATGGATCAACAGTTTTAGTTCAAGGGTGGTGCCAGAATAGCGTGGCGCCTCAGGCGCCACGCTATTCTGGCACTACTCCTGAACTATCATAATCAAATTTATTTCGAGAAATAGGTGTATCAGAATGAAAAGGGTTAAAACAAAAAAAGGAGCAGACAGCTAACCCGTTGGCTGTTTCCTACAGGAATCACCTCGACTTTAATGCGCTGCCGACGGCCAAGGGGTTAAATAATTCTTTATGTTCAGCATAGCGCCAGTTGCATGAGACGAATAGACCATGACAGCTCCAGGGTTGTGCTTGACAGGCGCTAGGCGCCAAGCAAATTATACCCTTAAGCTCTCATGGGCAGTCCGCTTCATGCGCCATAAATATGACTGACATAATATTTATGCTGGGAATTGATTGTGGATCGGTGGCCTGGAGCCTTTAGGTCCACCATCACATATCAGTTCACATACTTTGTTATGATGAAGACAAAGACTTGTGTCCTAGAGCATAAGGTCCAAAATCACCACAGACTAGCCACCTAGCATCAGTGATGATGATAAAGACTTATTATGGCAGTTATGTGGAAATCTTAATTGCCATTCTCTTGGAGGTCAACAAAATTCGTCAGTGTAACTGGAAAACCTCGTATCTGACACATTCGTACGCCAGATACGAGATTTTCCAGCTACACCGTCGAATATAACTACTACCACATCGTTATGCGTGTTGGTGGTCTGAGGCTTGACGGCTTTGATTTGAACGGTATGGTCCACAGTCTGAGACCAGCACACCGCATTATGGTGAAGATAAAGATAATTATTAACGTAATAGTCATATGGCGACACTGGTCGGAATGTTAACAAGGCACAGTGTACCACCAATGTGGTGTTGGATACTTTTCACACAAATATACACTGTAACTTTTAAAAAATGTAGACCAAAAAGGTAACCGCCAAGGAGTGTGCAAAATCAGTGTAGAGAACACCCGAACGAAGAAAGAAACACGTTTAACTCATTGTACCCCAAGACCGAAATCCCCAAATCTTGCCGTTGTCCTTTGAAGACTGCAGTGCAGTGCCGCAGGACACAGATCGACCATGATAGTTAAAGGGTGATGCCAGAATAGCTTGGCGCCTATGGGCGCCAAGCTATTCTGGCATCACCCTTGAACTATCTATCATGGTCGATCCATATCTTCCTGTGGTGTGTCTGGGGTAGAATGAGTTGTTGTTTTTTAAAAAGACAATTGCAACGACAATTACAACACAAATGTGTTGTCACTGTCTTCTCTAAGCGTGTTTCTTTCTTACCTGGTATAATCACTGTAACTGTACCTTTATATACTCCTGGCGGTCGCCGTGTAGTGCCCAGTATGCCTTCAATAGAGTGATGATTTAGGCCGTTCAGACGATGTTGGGGGGAGTCCATCATGCGACCCGCAACCCCCAGCATCTCAGGGGTGGACAGTAGAGGGTGGGGGTGGGAGCCGTGAAGCCCTTGGGGATGGAGATGTGTCCCGTGGGATGGGGGGTAGGAGGCGAACAGCGTTTCCGCCTTTCCGTACTGTAAAGGACTGGCACTCATGGTGACTGAGATGCTTCCACAAGTGTCCTTTAGTTATTGTCACAGTTTTCTTTTTATTTACTTCAGAAATTTACATTAGCTCAGGCTCTTTTGACACTAAGTTGTGCTTTGACAGATAAATGTCAAACTGAACGGTTCATGTGCCAGTAACAAACTAAAAAGTTTTGAATTTAGTTGTTCCACATTTTTCTCCGCTGCAAATATAGTCAAACGAGATGATACTTTTTGTAAGAAATATTTTATGATTCTTGTCTTTGATTGTTTATGCTCTGCACTTGAAGAAATAACTCCCTTGAATGTCAAAACAAAAATACAAATAAATGCGACTGAAATGTGACATTTCACAAAAGACGCAAGGAAATGTATTGTCCGATCGTAGTCGGAACGAGTTAATTATCCATAATCACCTAAACACACCAACTCTTGATCTGAGTTGCAATCATCCGTGATGTCAGCAAAAACAGACCGTATCTTTCTGCAGGTGGAGTTACTAAGATTATCTCAAAACTTTCATCGATGCCACGATGATTCTGCAGCACACCGTATTCCCACTTCAGTGTTGCAGGAAGAGTGAGTCTCCGACAGTTCACGGTCACACAGAAGCGGCTGACAAGTGTCAAATCCCACAGCATCGCCGGGTGTCCCGCTTTTGACTTGAGAAAGAAGAGTGTTGGAGTGTCTGCCAGCAGTAGTGCAGTTCCTGCCTGGGCCCAGTTAGGCGTGGGAGGTGATAAAAACCCTCACAGGTCACTCAAAACCTGCTCAGTCCCAGTAGCGCAGGAAGCGAGGATATGCAACGTTATACCACGCCGCTTCCCTCGAGTGCCAGTTTGCAACCATCTGCTGCAGAGAGCTGTAACCCAGATAACTACCTCAGTGTCATGATATATCACTCGACCTACACTGGCAATAGGCATAGATTCTCATGAACCCCAGTGAAAGCAGGGCCTCATGAAAATCTATGACTCTTGCAGGTGGACAAGAACTGGTTACAAACCTCCATCTGCATGCATCCCTCCTCCGGCCTCTCAGTCACCTCATAATGCTCTCAGGCCGCGAAGCTCCGCCCTTTGCCATCAGCGCTGCGCTGCCATTGGCCGCAACTGTTGCGCGAGGAGGGCGCGTGGAATGCAGAGCGTGCAGAGCACGAGCTAACAAGATTATCCACGCACGGCCGTTCGAGCGGACTTTCCTCTCGCTGGGACTCTTCGTCTTGTATCATGCTGTCCATTCTGTTCCTTGCTTTTTCTTTTCTCTCTCTCATATTTGGGGGGGGGGGGGCGGGGGGGGGGGAGGGGGGGGGGGGCGAACCCGCCTTCTTTTTTTGTGTTGGTCAATGAATTTGGCCATAATATCTCCAAGCCATGAAATTCATATACCAACTATAATTTGAATTGCATACACTTTTTACTTTCAGTTTTCTTATACCGTCCTCCCGTTCCACACACGGGCAGCTGCATCTTGAGTGGTATGATCAGTATGGGTATAGACAACTCCAATTATTTATATTTCTGAAAAGTAACCTGGTTTCAGGTCGCCCGACTCTGCGATTAATGCTATGCGCACAAGTACCAAATCAGTGTAAAATAAACTTAACTAACTGAACTATTTCCAAGCTCAATAAAGTATAGTCTTCATCGTTTAAATCAACAACATCGGACGTAACAATATCATCAATAATATAGGTCTTTTCTCAGGGTGTACACTATACCGGTAAACTGACTCCGTATCACATAACAAAATTCAGATATACACTGTACAAGAAAAGAAAATATTGGACCCTTGGCATTAATTTGTTATAAGATATTCAAAGTACACAGTGTTTTGTTTGTTTAGTTGTTTGTTTGTCTGTTTGTTAGTTTTATTTGCAAGTTAATAACAAATATTTTAATAAAACACTTTTTAAAGACTCCTCAACATGATTCTTTGATAGACGTTATATTATTTGCCGTGTTTACGTTACATTAGGGCGAAAAAAAATTGCATTTAACATAAAAGCAATTTTAACTGAAGCGCTTTAGAAGCTGGATATTACAATACGAACCGAAATAGACTGGAACCTCACATTCTCAGGGGAACCGTCTGTCAGCCGCTCCTACTACCCAATAAGCAAAAGGCCATCGGACAGACGTCGGCCCGATGGTCTTTGCGCACTGGGTAGGGACTGTCAAAGACTTCAGGGCTGCGTCAGAAGGACCGGCGCCTCTGGCGAAAATTCGCTCGCCGGTGTTGTTTTGGTAACCAAAGTCTTATTATCGGAGGAGGGCTAATTTCGGCGGATTTGTTTTGAAAAATAAAACGGTGGATGCGTTGCGTGGCAGCGGTGAGTCCTAAGTTTGTTTAGTCTTCTCTGAAGCAGTGCACGTTCACAGATTAAAGACTCCCTCTCACCCAAACGTCTAAGGAACAGAGCTGATGCGTAACTCGTTGGAGCTCAGCTTCTATGGCAAGAGGCATACATGATCTATGCCCCTAACATATATTTTAGTCACAGGAATAAACACGTTGAAAGGATAACTAAATGATCCCAATTTCTACCAGCAGGAGGCGCAGATTCCAGTGAGCCCCATCGGCTACATGGGCTCAGGAAAATCTATGCCTCCTGCCGATGTAATAACAACGGCAGCAGACAATATTCTGGCTTCTATAAAGAAACATGAAGCGAAAGAGAGGCGACTCCCTATATTTGACAATTTGTGATTATGTGTGTTTGCGGCTGCATGTGCTCATGATAATCTACGCCTGATGCAGATGTTTTAAGGTAGACACTGTGACTAAGTATTGAAACAGAAAAGCGAAAGCGGGGGCGAGTTGTTACATTTGACATTTTGTGATGGTGTTTGACAGGCTTGAAAAATAACGGAGTCGTCAGCTTTGCGGGGAAGCCGGGAAAAATGTCCGACGCCCCCTGAAGAAGAGATGATCGAAGTGGCAGGGGGGGTGATGGAGGGGAGTGATGATTTATGATTTATGATGACTGTGCGGGTCTGTGATTTTGGACCTTACGGCCGCCAGGCCGTAAGGTTCAAAATCACAGACCATCGCACATGTATTACTTATTTCGACCCCCTTCCTCCCACTACAGTCATCCATTTTCTCTCATCCCCACGCTTTCGTTTTCTCTCTGCTTGCTCTTTTACTCATTCGGCATTTTTCGTTCGGTCGGTCCTTCCTTCGTTCAAAAATGTCACATTTGTACCTACGATTGACAAGAAGAAATAAAACTGAGAAAATTATAGAGATTTCCTACAGACGCAGGTCACGCGGAAATGAAAGATACCTGCCGGCATTTACGCACACAACGCTGTTCCCAAAAATGAAAAGTTTGCAGCGTACCAATGCTAATATTGGGCGGTGTGTATTTGAGTTTTTCCCCCTAGTCTCACCCCGGACACACAAAATACTTTTCTTGCTGGGACACCTTGTGCGTGAACTGGACCCTTCGCGGTTCTACCACTGACAACAGCTTTAGAACCCAGACGTCGTGGGACAGAACGAAAATAATACATTGATGTATTCAATGTTCATTTATATGACTGTCGCTGCATAATATAATTCTTTTGCACATGCTTCAGCATCTCAAGATTTTCTAAAATGAAAATTAATTGCATAAAATGCAAACAAAACGACAAATAAAGACTACATAATACCAAATAAATATGCAACAGACACATGCAGAAAAATACACACACGGCTAAAATGTCATGTACATAAATATGTACACAATGTTTTTTAAAATCATATAAAAAAGGTAAATAAATGTGATTAAAAAAAAAAAAAAAACTTAGATGCCAATACCGCAACAACAAAAAATCTAAAGCACGTTTTGATGTTTGATGCATACGCCGTGCAGGATACAACAAACAAACATAAATGTTGATAAAATACAAAACTGCATAACATTTAACTTCTTCTGTAGAAAATGACACCCCTCTAGTCTTTGTATACATATCGGATAATGTCAAGAAACCCATGGCAAGATATTGATACTGCAAGGCACGGTGTCGTGTCCTGTCAGTGACGCAAACGGAAAATAAGACGCGTGAATTATATTCGATAAAATCAAACAACGGACCTAAACTTCTTTTCCACCCCACTGAAGATTTGAAACACCCCCCCCCCCCCCCCCCGCCCCCTCCCGTTCCGGTCAGCACTATGAGGCTACCCCTTTCTCAGCTGGCCGCTCCAAACCCTAACCCAAATACCCGCCTGCCAACTCACTCCCCCGTCGGTCAGCCGTGCACAGACATGAGTGACCGATTTGTGCTGGTCTGTGATTTTAGACCTTACGGCTGAGAGGCCGTAAGGTGTAAAATCACAGGACAGCACAACTTTTCATTTTCTACACGTGGGACACAGATTCGTGTGTCGAAGTTTCAAGACGGAAGCTAACCTGACTCGATCCATTTGAACACTAAAATCTCTGTAACGGCCTTTTCAAGTCTTAGTGAAATACATATAAAATGAAGCCGTCAAAAGGCATAGATTCTCATGATGCCCCGCAATTGCGGGGGCTCGTGAGGATCCATGCCTCTTGCAGATGGGCGGTATCAGTTTCTGAATGGGAAAGAAAATCCAGACGGGCTTCTTGCCATATGTAGACCGCTGTCAGGGGAGAATCTACCCGGGGTAGACGATAGATAGCATCTCCGGGTACCGGCAACCCCGTAGTGTGACTGGCGCGTGGCATACGCGTCTGCTGCACATGTGTGCATAAATGATGCAAATCTATTCAGAGTTGAGAGATGGGATTTTACTGACACACGTCAGAGAGATTTGTCCATTCAACCGCAGGAGCGTCGAACTGAATTAGTGAATGTGATGATAACAATCGGACTAGATTGCAACAAAGGATGGCCCGTAAACATGGAACTGAAAGATTAAATTGTGAAGGTCTAAAGCTGCAAGGCAAAAAATCATAGACCAGCACACACAATTTATTTATTTACAGTAAATTTACAGCTGGAGTACAGTGGATTTAAACAGTTAACAAAGCAAACAAAACAGATCATGTATCGATAATATGGCGATAATGTTTTTAGCAGTGCTATAGTGGACCTACAGTGTCATTAGGAAAACGAAGCCACTAGGAAAATAAATATACGTGGACGTTAAAAAAACCAAAATACAAAAAAAGTATTTCTAACGTTATTTTGTATGCTAAACGCTGTTTTGTACCGTGGTTTACGTTGTTGCTTTAATTTGTTTGGGTTTGTGATAAATTCAACTGAACCATCTTATTTTCTTCTTCCGTTTAAGAATCAAGGAGTTATAAACATGTTTCTCACCACATAACAAAATCGAAGAATATTCGTTATATTGTGGCCTTTTGTCATTCTTTTGTTTTGTTTTGTTCTTGGACGCATTTCATGGACCCTTTTTTGTGGTTGTCTTTTTCATTTTATTTTTTTTACTGATCTGCGCAGAGAAAGTAAGTGGGATTTTGTTTGTTTTTTGTTTCTTTCTTTGTTCTTGTTTTTTACAAGAAAATACTTTATGCGAATCGCTACTTTGAAATACGTAATAATAATAATAATAATAATACAATTAATAATGATAACAATATTTATTATTATATTATATTATATTATATTATATTATATTATATTATATTATATTATATTATATTATATTATATTATATTATATTATATTATATTATAATTATATTATATTATAATTATATTATATTATATTATATTATATTATATTATATTATATTATATTATATTATATTATATTATATTATATTATATTATATTATATTATATTATTAACGCGAAATCGATAGTGATATCAATGCTAAAGCCCCTTCCGGCCCCGACACGAACGAAAACCTATTAAATATATATACTATAGTATATAAATATACTATATATATACTATATATATACTATATAAATTTTCTGCTTCTTCATCTTTGTAGTGTGTCTTACCACAAAACGCGTACTTTCTACATTTTAAGGGGAGTTTCTCTGCTGTTTATTAGATTACGTTAATGGATGCACACTTCCTTCCTAGCGTGAATCTCTCTCTCTCTCTCTCTCTCTCTCTCTCTCTCTCTCTCTCTCTCTCTCTCTCTCTCTCTCTCTCTCTCTCTCTCTCTCTCTCTCTCTCTCTCTATCTCTCTCTCTCTCTCTCTCAGTCTCTCTCTCGATGTTAGTGCGAAAAAAATGTTGCACATAACCGGTTTTAAACACTGAAATTGTTCAAATCATTTGAGTAAATCTAATCAAATTTGCTGGTAATGTTTTCGTTGCACTGACCGTGA